>CM062296.1:19575348-19840731 GCA_031216915.1 Pictodentalium vernedei
ATTGATGCCTAAAAAATTTATTCACAGTCCTGTGGCAACCCCAGGGGCTAAAAACAGAAAAAAATTCAAAACGCCATACATCCGAAACCACAAGGAACACAGAACTGTTATTTGGTATGAAGCATCCTTAGGACCGGAAGAAGGGATTGGTTAAAAAAAATGCCACCAGTTCAATCAGGGTGCCCGAAAGAGGGTATTGATAAAATGATGAGTCTGCATTTTTGCAGTAGTTTATCCTGGAGGAAATATTCATTCACTGAGAACCTTCATTGACATATTTTCTTAAAATAAAAAAAAAACTGCTGTTATGAACATTGTCATCTGGTTATTTTAATCAGAAAATTCTGTGGATTTGAGTTTGTTTTTTGCGGAGATTTTTTTTCATGTTGAATGAACCATTGTGCATGTCTTTTAATTCAACCCTCTGCAGTGTGGGTTTCAAAGATTTTATTGATGCCATGAACAAACATTTTTTTTGTGAAGGGGGGGGGGGGGGGTGGTAGAGAGAACCACAGAAATTGAAAAACAAAAACAAAAATTCACAGAACAGAGCTTTCTAGCAAGCTTTCCTAGGACCAGCAGAAATGACTTGCCCCAAAAAGTTGCCTTTGGTTGTGTCACAGCAAATAAACAAAATTGCTCTTGCTGTTAATCGCTTACTGATACACTCATCGGGGTGCGGTGGCATTGCGGTAACCGGTTCTCAGCAGATCACCGAAGTTAAGCAACGTCGAGCTCGGTTAGTCCTCGGATGGCAAGTCCACTTTGACTGAACGTTGATGGTGCGCATGCCTTCAACCATGTCTTCAACCAATCTAAATGCAGTCCAGAGTTACGATGTTTGGCAGCTGGCAGCTGTCATCGTTGCTCGGTGGTTTTCTCCGGGTACTCTGGCTTCCTCCACCCGTAAAACTGTCATGGTGATGATTAGCCAGTGTGCGTAAGTATGTGACCTTAAAACACCAATAAATAAATAATACACTCATCTCTTTTGACAATTTGAGCCAGGTGAGCGTTTTAGGTTCACTTGAGCCTCTGGTTTGGACTTCCTAGTTTTGTATTACTGAAAATCTTTGCATTATTTCTGTGGTAGCGTCCCAATACTAGACAGTGAAAGTGTCAAGGACACTGTAGCTTAACTTGACTGTGTGTAGTGTTTCATGAAAAGGATAATTATCCCTTGTCGACAAAGTTGAGAGAATATTGAAATGGTATTCGTCTGTCGATCCATCTGTCCATCCTCCCCCGTGGGAACCGCGGGAAGTGAAGCAGTACTTGTTTTCTGTGGTAAACAAGCTCTGTTTCACTGGTAAAATAGGACCCAGTCACTAATGCTTGGGGTGCAAGTCCTCTAAAATAGGTATAAACGATTGACTGACCTTGACTTACTCTCCATGTTGTGGTCATGATTAGCGATTGTGCAGAAGTATGTGACCTTAATTACAGGGCTAAAATTTCGACGAGAATCCGAGAATCGATTCGCACAAAGATTCGCGCAATAAAACCGGCGAGAATCCATGTAGATTCTCGCTGCACCTCTGCTAGGATTCGCGTGAAAAGAATTAAGTCAATTTAACCCTTTATTTAACACAACGGCAACAAATTAACCAGCAGAAGACTAACATGAACTGAAATATCCTGATACTATGTCAATAAAATCTTACAAATATGGCTGTCATTGGAACCGGCTCATTGAGCCGGTTCCAACGACAGCCATATTTGTAAGATTTTATTGGTAAATATTGTTCATTTAATTATTTTATCATCTATTTATTATTTATTGTTCAAAAATTATCAAATTTAGTTTTAAAAATTAAAAAGTTGTGCTGGGTAAAATGTTAACATGTGTTATCAGTATACAACAGTGGTTCAACCATGGTGGCGTCATGGGATCCTAGGACACTTATAGTTGGTATGGATTCTCGCAAACATTTTCACGAGAATTCAAATGGATTCTCACAAATTTAGACGAAATATAAGCCCTGTTAAACAACAATAAATAAATAAATATCTGTCCATCCATTACAAGCTTTGTCCGCTTAGTATCAGTATCAAGTATAGATGTGCATGTGGTCAGGAATTTTCAATGCGGTGAATTTTGTGTGGTTACGGCCTTTGGAAATAGCAAAATTTCTGTCTCAAGTGCTTGTCCACTTAACTCTGAAACACAGAGTGTCCAGTATAAGTATGATGTGTGCATGTGCATATGGAAGGGAAGTTTTGGTTTGAATTATTTTTTCAGAGTTATAGCCCTTGTCGGCCTTGAATTTACCAAAATTGCAGGTTTTAGCTCACCTTGACAAAGTCAAGCTGAGCTTATCTAATTGCTCTCCATCTGTCATCCATCCCTCCATCATCCGTCAACACCATGTTTTGGTCTTTTCCAAATCCACTGAGCCAATTCAAGTGAAAGTTAGTTTGAGTGATGGTCCCGGTGGGGTATTGCATTTTTGTTCAACTCAGTATGCCCAGCCCCATAGCGATGGGGTGGGGGAAAATGTGCCAAAATATTTTTTAATCTTCTCATGAACCAGTGGGTACAATGACTTGATATTCGTTATGCAGTGCCCTTTTGAGGTGTAGAATCAAGTTTGTTCAAATGAAGTTCGTGAAGCAATATTTGGTTTTGTAATGGGAGGGGAATGATTTTTGGGCCCCGTCCAAAATTTCTGTTTTCTGAACCGATGGTCCGATTTGAACAGAATTTGGGATGTGGGATTATTGGGTCATAAGTACTTGACTCATGCAAAAAAAAAAAAAAAAATGAAATTCTTGCATCCCCGGGGGACCTAAAAACAGAAATATTTTCAAACGTCCTTATTTCCCAAACCACATGGAACAGAGAACTGTTATTTGGTTTGAAGCATCGTTAGGGCCAGTAGAATTCAGTGGTAAAAAGAAATTGCCATCGGTTATGTTAGGGTGTTCTGTAGAGTTGGGGGTGGGTATAAAAAAATGCTGAATCAGAGTCTTTTGATATTTGATTTACAGCGGGGGGGGGGGGGGGGGGGGGGGTATTCAGGTGCAAGTTCTTTAATAAAATGAAGCCCATTGGTTCATATTTGGGCTCAATACAGGAGCCCTAATGTTTTTTAACTTGGGGCAGTATGGGGAATATTTGTTTTAAGTTATGAGGATCACATTCAAGATTGTATGAACCAAGTCCCTAGGTTAATATTTGGGCTTCCTGTGCCCAAATTTTAACTTAGTGCCATGTGGAGGATAATTTTTTAAAATCTTCAGATCCACCATTCAGAATGCTTTCATATTTGGTATACAACATGTCTAGGGGAGTCAGATTCAAGTTTGTTCAAATTGGGTCCCTAGGTATATATTTGGGCTCCCTATGGGAGCTCGAATTTTAATTTGGTGTAATATGAGGAAATTTCTTCAAAAATCTTCTTCAGATCGACCAGTTGGAATGCTTTCCTATTCGGTATACAACATCTCTGGGGGTGAGGTTCAAATTTGTTCAATTGAGTACCTGGGTTAATATTAGGGCTCCCTATGGGAATCCAAATTTTAACTTTGTGCAATTTCAGGGAATGTCTTCAAAAATCTTCTTCAGATCCACCAGTTGGAATGCTTTCCTATTTGGTATACAACATCTCTAGGGGGCGAGGTTCAAGTTTGTTCAATTCGAGTGTCTGGGTTAATATTAGGGCTCCCTGTGGGAATCGAAATTTAACTTGGTGCAATATGAGGGAATTTCTTCAAAAATCTTCTTCAGATTAACCAGTCAGAATCCTTTCATATTTGGTTTACAGCATCTCTGGGGGAGTCAACTTCAAGTTTGTGCAAATTGGGTCCCTGGGTTAATAAATGGGTTCTCTGTGGTAGCTCGAATTTTAACTTTGTGCAATATGAGAAAATTTGTTTAAAAACTTTCTTCAGGTCCACCAGTCAGAATCCTTTCATATTTGGAATACAACATTTCCAGGAAGGCCAGATTCAAGTTTGTTCAAATCGAGTCCCTGGGTTAATATTTGCGCTCCTTATGGGAACCAGAATTGGCCATGTAGCTGAAGAATTAGAAATTATGTATTAGTACCCTCAAGAGGTGTGTAACTAAGATTAATCCACATAGGTTGTATCAAGGAGTTTCGTAGGGGAGCTCCACGTTTTACATGAAGAAAAAGCATGATGCTTGTGCTATTTTAGTCACTCCTGAGGGGCTCAAGGATTGACCATGTATCTTACGGACATGGATTGCCTAATGCAGATTCATTCTTGGACTCTGTTTATATTGTGTTCTGTTCAAGGTGAGTTTTTCGGATCACGTGTGGCCTCTTGATGGAAGATATCTTCAGTTGTGATTAAAGAAATTAAATATTTAGTGAGTGACGTTATTGGGAATATAAATACATGTCCAGGTCGATATTGAGTGTATTCCTATCATAACAAACGTTGGCGATGGTTATGGATGTCGTTAGACTCGTTTGTGTTCAGTGTTTATGAAAGGATTATGAAATACGACAAGAATTGTGATAATTGAGAATATGTTAATTTCTGTTCCCTACATGCTATGTTTTCATTAAGAATAATTTGAGATGTACACTGTACCAAAAAATTGAGGCCTGGTTCACTTTGTCAAGTTAAGCTAAAAATCATCTGGTTTGGACAACAGAGTTGTAAATAATTAAATAACTTCTTTCCAGCGCTGTGAAATCCGTTATTTATTCCAAGTTCCTTATTCAACTTTCTAAATTTAGCAGAAATTCGAAAAATAAATGGCCTTCTTGGGTGGGGCCCTAAGACACAGGACTATTCAAACCCTGGGTTCACTCCCCCACCCCTCTTTAGGGACCAGGTTGGACCCTAAAAGAGACAAAATGGTCCAAATCGTAATTATTGACGGAAATTCGCGGAACAAACGGCCTTATAGGGTGGCGCCCCAAAGTGCAAGATTTTTCAAATCCTAAGGTTCACCCTCCCACCCCTTTTTAGGGGCCACATTGGACCCTAAAAGTGACCAAATGGTCAAAATCGTAATTATTGACGGACATTTGCGGAACAAACGGCCTTATAGGGTGGCATCCTAAAATAGAAGATTATTCAAATCCTAAGGTTCACCCTCCCACCCCTTTTTAGGGGCCAGATTTAACCCTAAAAGTGACCAAATGGTCAAGATCGTAATTATTGGTGGAAATTCGCGGAACAAACGGCGTCATAGGGTGGCGGCCTAAAATACAAGATCATTCAAATCCTAAGGATCGCCCTCCAACCCCTTTGGACCCTAAAAGTGACCAAACGGTCAAAATCGAAATTGTTGGCCGTTATTCGCGGAACAAACGGCGTTATAGGGTGGCACCCTTAAATGCAACATTATTCAAATCCTACGGTTCACCCCCCACCCCTATTTAGGGGCCAGATTGGATCCTAAGAGTGACTAAATGGTCAAAATTGAAATTATTGATGGAAATTCGCGGAACACACGGCGCTATAGGTTGGCGCCCTAAAATGCAAGATTATTCAAATCCCAAGGTTCACCCCCACCCCTATTTAGGGGGCAGATTGGTCCCTAAATGTGACCAAATGGTCAAAATCGTAATTATTGATGGAAACTCGCGGAACAAACGGCGTCATAGGGTGGCGCCCGAAAATACAAGATCATTCAAATCCTAAGGTTCACCCTTCAACCCCTTTTTAGGGGCCATATTGGACCCTAAAAGTGACCAAATGGTCAAACTCGTAACTGTTGGCCGTAATTCGCGGAACAAACGGCGTTATAGGGTGGCGCCCTAAAATGCAAGATTATTCAAATCCTAAGGTTCGCCCTCTCACCCCTTTTTAGGGGCCAGATTGGACCCTAAAAGTGACCAAACGGTCAAAATCGTAATTATTGACCGAAATTCGGCGAACACACGGCGTTATAGGGTGGCGCCCTAAAATACAAGATTATTCAAATCCGAAGGTTCACCCTCCCACCCCTTTTTAGGGGCCACATTGGACCCTAAAAGTGACCAAATGTCAAAATCGTAATTATTGATGGAAATTCGCGGAACACACGGCGCTATAGGGTGGCGCCCTCAAATACAAGATAATTTAAATCCTAAGGTTCACTCTCCAACCCCTTTTTAGGTGCCACATTGGGCCAGATTGGACCCTAAAAGTGACCAAATGGCCCAAATCGTAATTATTGACGGAAATTCGCGGAACAAACGGCCTTATAGGGTGGCGCCCTAAATACAAGATTATTCAAATCCTAAGGTTCACCCTCCCGCCCCTTTTTAGGGGCCATATTGGACCCTAAAAGTGACCAAAGGTCGAAATCGTAATTATTGATGGAAATTCGCGAAACAAACGACGTCATAGGGTGGCGGCCGAAAATACAAGATCATTCAAATCCTAACGTTCACCCTCCAACCCCTTTTTAGGGGCCATATTGGACCCTAAAAGTGACCAAATGGTCAAACTCGTAAATGTTGGCCGAAATTCACGGAACAAACGGTGTTATAGGGTGGCGCCCTAAAAGGCAAGATTATTCAAATCCTAAGGTTCGCCCTCCCAGTCCTTTTTAGGGGCCAGATTGGACCCTAAAAGTGACCAAACGGTCAAAATCGTAATTATTGGCCGAAATTCGGCGAACACACGGCGTTATAGGGTGGCGACCTAAATACAAGATTATTCAAATCCTAAGGTTCACACTTCCACCCTTTTTAGGGGGCCAGATTGGACCCTAAAAGTCACCAAATGGTCAAAATCGTAATTATTGACGGAAATTCGCGGAACAAACGGCCTTATACGTTGGCGCCCTAAATACAAGATTATTCAAATCCTAAGGTTCACCCTCCCGCCCCTTTTAGGGGCCAGATTGGACCTAAAAGTGACCAAATGGTCAAATCGTAATTATTGACCGAATTTCGCGGAACAAACAGCCTTAAAAGGTGGCGCCCTAAAATGCAAGATTATTCAAATCCTAAGGTTCACCCTCCCGCCTCTTTTTAGGGGCCAGATTGGACCCTAAAAGTGACCAAATGGTCAAAATCGTAATTATTAATGGAAATTTGCAGAACAAACGACGTCATAGGGTGGCGCCCGAAAATACAAGATCATTCAAATCCTAAGGTTTACCCTCCAACTCATTTTAGGGGCCATATTGGTCAAACTCGTAACTGTTGGCCGTGATTCACGGAACAAACGGCGTTATAGGGTGGAGCCCTAAAATCCAAGATTATTCAAATCCTAAGGTTCGCCCTCCCACCCCTTTTTAGGGGCCAGACTGGACCCTAAGAGTGACCAAATGGTCAAAATCTGGCCCCTAAATAGGGATGGGGTGAACCTTAGGATTTGAATAATCTTGTATTTTAGGGCGCCATCCTATAACGCCGTGCGTTCGTCGAATTTTGGTCAATAATTACGATTTTGACCGTTTGGTCACTTTTAGGGTCCAATCTGGCCACTAAAAAGGGGTGGGGGTGAACCTTAGGATTTGAATAATCTTACATTTTAGGGCACCACCCTATAACGCCATTTGTTCTGCGAATTACGGCGAACAATTACGATTTTGACAATTTGGTCACATTTAGGGTCATTGTGGCCCTTAAAAAGGGGTTGGAGGGTGAACCTTAGGGTTTGAATGATCTTGTATTTTCGGGCGCCACCATATGACGTCGTTTGTTCCGCGAATTTCCATCAATAATTACGATTTTGACCATTTGGTCACTTTTAGGGTCCAATCTGGTCCCTAAAAAAGGGTGGGAAGGTGAACCTTAGGATTTGAATAATCTTGTAATTTAGGGCGCCACCCTATAACGCCGTGTGTTCGCCAAATTTCGGTCAGTAATACCGATTTTGACCGTTTGGTCACTTTTAGGGTTCAATCTGGCCCCTAAAAAGGGATGGGAGGGCGAACCTTAGGATTTGAATAATCTTGTATTTTAGGGCGCCACCCTATAACGCCGTTTGTTCCGCGAATTACGGCCAAAAGTTACGAGTTTGACCATTTGGTCACTTTTAGGGTCCAATGTGGCCCCCTAAAAAAGGGTTGGAGGGTGAACCTTAGGGTTTGAATGATCTTGCAGTTAAGGGCGCCACCCTATAAGGCCTTTTGTTCCGCGAATTTCCATCAATAATTACGTTTTTGACCATTTGGTCACTTTTAGGGACCAATCTGGCCCCTAAGAAGGGGTGGGATGGTGAACCTAAGGATTTGAATAATCTTGTATTTAGGGCGCCACCCTATAAGGCCGTTTGTTCCACGAATTTCCGTCAATAATTACGATTTTGACCATTTGGTCACTTGAATAATCTTACATTTTAGGGCGCCACCCTATAACGCCATTTGTTCCGCGAATTATGGCCAACAATTACGATTTTGACCATTTGGTCACATTTGGGGTCCATTGTGGCCCTTAAAAAGGGGTTGGAGGGTGAACCTTAGGGTTTGAATGATCTTGTATTTTTGGGCGCCACCCTATGACGCCGTGTGTTCCGCGAATTTCCATAAAAAATTACGATTTTGACCATTTTGTCACATTGAGGGTCCAATCTGGCCCCTAAAAAGGAGTGTGAGGGTGAACCTTAGGATTTGAATAATCTTGTATTTTAGGGCACCACCCTATAACGCTGTGTGTTCCGCGAATTTCGGTCAATAATTACGATTTTGACCATTTGGTCACTTTTAGGGTCCAATCTGGCCCCTGAAAAGGGGCGGGAGGGTGAACCTTAGGATTTGAATAATCTTACATTTTAGGGCGCCACCCTATAACGCCATTTGTTCCGCGAATTACGGCCAACAATTACGATTTTGACCATTTGGTCACATTTGGGGTCCATTGTGGCCCTTAAAAAGGGGTTGGAGGGTGAACCTTAGGGTTTGAATGATCTTGTATTTTTGGGCGCCACCCTATGACGCCGTGTGTTCCGCGAATTTCCATAAAAAATTACGATTTTGACCATTTTGTCACATTGAGGGTTCAATCTGGCCCCTAAAAAGGGATGGGAGGGCGAACCTTAGGATTTGAATAATCTTGTATTTTAGGGCGCCACCCTATAACGCCGTTTGTTGCACGAATTACCGCCAAAAGTTACGAGTTTGACCGTTTGGTCACTTTTAGGGTCCAATGTGGCCCCCTAAAAAGGGGTTGGAGGGTGAACCTTAGGGTTTGAATGATCTTGCAGTTAAGGGCGCCACCCTATAAGGCCTTTTGTTCCGCGAATTTCCATCAATAATTACGTTTTTGACCATTTGGTCACTTTTAGGGTCCAATCTGGCCCCTAAGAAGGTGTGGGATGGTGAACCTTAGGATTTGAATAATCTTGCATTTAGGGCGCCACCCTATAAGGCCGTTTGTTCCGCGAATTTCTGTCAATAATTACGATTTTGACCATTTGGTCACTTTAGGGTCCAATCTGGCCCCTAGAAAGGGGCGGGAGGGTGAATCTTAGGATTTGAATAATCTTGTATTTTAGGGCGCCACCCTATAACGCCATGTGTTCCGCGAATTTCGGCCAATAATTACAATTTTGACCATTTGGTCACTTTTAGGGTCCAATGTGGCCCCTAAAAGGGGTTGGAGGGTGAACCTTAGGTATTAAAAGTCTTGTATATTAGGGCGCCACCCTATAACGCCGTGTGTTCCGCGAATTTTGGTCAATAATTCCGATTTTGACCATTTGGTCACTTTTAGGTCAAATGTGGCCCATAAAAATGGGTTGGAGAGTGAACCTTAGGATTTAACTGATCTTGTATTTTAGGGTGCCAACCTATAGCGCCATGTGTTCCGCGAATTTCCATCAATAATGAAGATTTTGACCATTTAGTCACTATTAGGGTCCAATCTGGCCCCTAAATAGGGGTGGGGGTGAACCTTAGGATTTGAATAATCTTGTATTTTAGGGCGCCATCCTATAACGCCGTGCGTTCGTCGAATTTCGGTCAATAATTACGATTTTGACCGTTTGGTCACTTTTAGGGTCCAACCTGGCCCCTAAAAAGGGGTGGGGGTGAACCTTAGGATTTGAATAATCTTACATTTTAGGGCGCCACCCTATAACGCCATTTGTTCCGCAAATTACGGCCAACAATTGCGATTTTGACCATTTGGTCACATTTAGGGTCCATTGTGGCCCTTAAAAAGGGGTTGGAGGGTGAACCTTAGGGTTTGAATGATCTTGTATTTTTGGGCGCCACCCTATGACGCCGTGTGTTCCGCGAATTGCCATCAATAATTACGATTTTGACCATTTTGTCACTTTGAGGGTCCAATCTGGCCCCTAAAAAGGAGTGGGAGGGTGAACCTTAGGATTTGAATAATCTTGTATTTTAGGGCGCCACCCTATAACGCCGTGTGTTCCGCGAATTTCGGTCAATAATTACGATTTTGACCATTTGGTCACTTTTAGGGTCCAATGTGGTCCCTAAAAAAGGGTGGGAGGGTGAACCTTAGGATTTGAATAATCTTGTATTTTAGGGCGCCACCCTATAACGTCGTGTGTTCGCCAAATTTTAGTCAATAATACCGATTCTGACCGTTTGGTCACATTTAGGGTTCAATCTGGCCCCTAAAAAGGGGTGGGAGGGCGAACCTTAGGATTTGAATAATCTTGTATTTTCGGGCGCCACCCTATGACGCCGTCTGTTCCGCGAATTTCCATCAATAATTACGATTTTGACCATTTGGTCACTTTTAGGGTCCAATCTGGCCCCTAAAAAGGGGTGGGAGGGGGAACCTTAGGATTTGAATAATCTTTTATTTAGGTCGCCACCCTATAAGGCTGTTTGTTCCGCGATTTCCGTCAATAATTACGATTTTGACCATTTGGTCACTTTTAGGGGACAATCTGGCCCCTAAAAAGGGGCGGAAGTGTGAACCTTAGGATTTGAATAATCTTGCATTTTAGGGCGCCACCTGTTAAGGCCGTTTGTTTCGCGAAAATCGGTCAATAATTACTATTTTGACCATTTGGTCACTTTTATGGTCCAATGTGGCCCCTAAAAAGGGGTTGGAGGGTGAACCTTAGGTATTAAAAGTCTTGTATATTAGGGCGCCACCCTATAACGCCGTGTGTTCCGTGAATTTCGGTCAATAATTCCGATTTTGACCATTTGGTCACTTTTAGGTCAAATGTGGCCCCTAAAAAGGGGTTGGAGAGTGAACCTTAGGATTTAAATGATCTTGTATTTTAGGGCGCCAACCTATAGCGCCGTGTGTTCCGCGAATTTCCATCAATAATTACGATTTTGACCATTTGGTCACTTTTAGGGTCCAATCTGGCTGCTAAAAAGGGGTGGGGGGGGGGGGAACCTTAGGATTTGAATAATCTTGTATTTAGGTCGCCACCCTATAAGGCTGTTTGTTCCGCGAATTTCCGTCAATAATTACGATTTTGACCATTTGGTCACTTTTAGGGTCCAATGTGGTCCCTAAAAAGGGTGGGAGGGTGAACCTTAGGATTTGAATAATCTTGTATTTTAGGGCGCCACCCTATAACGCCGTGTGTTCGCCAAATTTCGGTCAATAATAACGATTTTGACCGTTTGGTCACTTTTAGGGTTCAATCTGGCCCCTAAAAAGGGGTGGGAGGGCGAACCTTAGGATTTGAATAATCTTGTATTTTAGGGCGCCACCCTATAACGCCGTTTGTTCCGCGAATTACGGCCAAAAGTTACGAGTTTGACCATTTGGTCACTTTTAGGGTCCAATATGGCCCCTAAAAAGGGGTTTGAGGGTGAACCTTAGGATTTGAATGATCTTGTATTTTTGGGCGCCACCCTATGACGCCGTCTGTTCCGCGAATTTCCATCAATAATTACGATTTTGACCATTTGGTCACTTTTAGGGTCCAATCTGGCCCCTAAAAAGGGTGGGAGGGGGAACCTTAGGATTTGAATAATCTTGTATTTAGGTCGCCACCCTATAAGGCTGTTTGTTCCGCGAATTTCCGTCAATAATTACGATTTTGACCATTTGGTCACTTTTAGGGTCCAATCTGGCCCCTAAAAAGGGGCGGAAGTGTGAACCTTAGGATTTGAATAATCTTGCATTTTAGGGCGCCACCTTCTAAGGCCGTTTGTTCCGCGAAAATCGGTCAATAATTACTATTTTGACCATTTGGTCACTTTTATGGTCCAATGTGGGCCCTAAAAAGGGGTTGGAAGGTGAACCTTAGGATTTGAATGATCTTGTATTTTAGGGCGCCACCCTATGACGCCGTTTGTTCCGCGAATTTCCATCAATAATTATGATTTTGACCATTTGGTCACTTTTAGGGTTAAATCTGGCCCCTAAAAAGGGGTGGGAGGGTGAACCTTAGGATTTGAATAATCTTGTATTTTAGGGCGCCACCCTATAGGGCCGTTTGTTCCGCGAATTTCCGTCAATAATTACGATTTCGACCATTTGGTCACTTTTAGGGTCCAATGTGGCCCCTAAAGAGGGGTGGGAGAGTGAAACCAAGGGTTTGAATAATCCTGTGTTTTATTGCGCCACCCAAGAAGGCCATTTATTTTTCGAATTGCTGCTAAATTTAGAAAGTCGAATAAGGAACTGGGAATAAGTAACTGATTTCACAGCGCTTTTCATTCCTCTTAGTGTTAACTTGACGTAGATCCTAATTAAATCCTTCTTTATACAACTGTGGTGAGTTGAGTGCCCCAGGCCCCATGGGGCCTCTTGTGTTTTTAGCTCAACTTGAAAAGTCAAGCTAAGGTGTTGCCACCACTCCTTGTCTGTTGGCATACGTACGTTCGTCCACAATTTCCTATGGCACACCGCACAGGTCGCATTTATGATCGGCTCGCTTTAAAACTTGGTATGTTTGTTTGAGATGACCTCTAGATGAAAGCTGTCGATTTTCTTACGTTTCCGTCGAAAAATGTTGCCACTGCCAACGATCTTTGAACTTAGTGTAGTTTTTTATTTATTTTTTCATTAGGGTTTAACGACACATTAACAGCCAGGGTCATATCATGTCGGTGACAGTTATACGGGTGGAGGAAGCCTGAGTACCCGGAGAGAACCACCGAGCAACGACGAGCAGCTGCCAGCTCTCAAACATCGTAACTCAGACTCTGCACCACGGCACAGGCAGGGTTAGATTGGTTGCGCACCATCGACGTGCAGTACGCCTTAGTACACAACGTCATCGTGCCCCCATATAGGCAATCGGGGTTAAGTGTCTTGCCCAAGGACACAACGCGGGAACACGAATCAGTGACTGAAATGGTCACCCATCCAACTACTAACCGCGCTCGACGTTGCTTAACTTCGGTGATCTGACGAGAACCGATTACCGCGACGCCACCGCGCCCCTTATTAGTGTGGTTAGGCATCAACATTTCCGTTTGGCACACCCTATAGGATCACTTGTGATCAGACCCCTTTAGAACCTGGTATGCTTGCAAACAAAATTCTTGAATAACTATTTTTTTTGTCTCAAAAACATAGCTTATGACCCCTCATTGGAACGAGCTCGATGAGCTCGTTCCAAAGAGGGGTCATAACCTATGTTTTTGAGACAGAAAATTAAAAAAAAACAATGACAATTAATTGCGATTTTTGTGAATAGAGCTGGCCGGTTTTGGCCGTTATGTTGGGTGAAGGGTTAACAAAGTGCCGAGATTGAAAAGATGATACAGTGATTTTTTAGCTTAACTTGACCAGCTCGAGCTATTGCCATCACTTCTCATCCGTCGGCGTACGTACGTACATTCGCAATTTCTTTTGGCACACTGCACAGGTCGCATTTATGATCAGCTCACTTTGAAACTTGGTATACTTGTTTGGGGTGACCTCTAGATGGGAGCTATCCATTTTTTTCAATTTCCGTTAAAAAATGTTGCCGCTGGCAACATTCCTAGAACTTAGTTTAGTCCGACCTTAATATTTTCCCCGGCGCACCCTACAGGTCATATTTATCATCAGATTGCGTTGAAACCTGGTATGCTTATTTGGGGTCACCAAGGGAGCTATCAGTTTCTTCCATTTCCGTCAAAAATCATTGTCGTTATATTCCTTTGGCACGCCCTGCAGAGCACATTTATGATCGGATCGCTTTGAAACTTGATTTGCTCGTTTGGGGTGAGTTATTGATTTCCTTCAATTTTCGTCAAAAAGTTACCATTGGCAATGACCTTTGATGAACTTGGGTCAGTTATGCATCACTATTGGCCCTTGGCACACCCTGCAGGGCACTTTTATGATCAGATCGCTTTGAAACCTGGTTTGCTTATTTGGGTTGACCTCTAAATGGGAACCATCGATTTTTTTCCATTTCAGTAAAAGGAGTTGCTGTTGACAAAGATATTTGAACTTTAGTTTAGTTAGTCATCAGTATTTACTCTTGGCTTACCATGCAATGCACATTTATGAGTGGGGCACTTTGAAACCTGGTATGCTTGTTTGGGCTGACCTTTAGATGGGAGCTATCAATTTTCTTCAATTTCCGTCAAAGAATGTTTCCATGGCCAACGTTCTTAGAACTTAGTTTAGTCAGACCACAATATTTCACTTTGGCACACCCTACAGGGCACATTTATGATTGGATTGCTTTGAAACCTGGTATGCTTATTTAGGGTGACCTCTAGATGGGAGCTATCGATTTTCTTCAATTTCCATCAAAAAATGCTTTTGGCAACAACCTTTGAACTTAGATTACTCAGGCATCAATATATTTGTTTGGCATGTCCTACAGATCACATGATAGGGGCACTTTGAAGCTTTGTATGCTCATTTGAGGTGACCTCCAGATTGGGGCTATTAATCTTTCATTTCCGTCAAAAAACGTCGCCGTTGGCAATGACTTTTGATGACACCCTCCCCCCTTTGGCAAACCCTTCTGTGCACATTTCTGATCTCTAGATTGGAGCTATCAATTTCTTCCATTTTCATAAAAAAATGTTGCCTTTGGCAACAACCTTTGAACTTAGTTCAGTTAAGTATCAATGTTTCCCATTATCAATATTTCACATTGGTACACCCTACAGGGCACATTTAAGATCGGGTCGCTTTGAAACTTGCTATGATTGTTTGGGGTGCCCTCTAGATGAGAGCTATCAATTTTCTTCCATTTCTGTTAGAAAATGATGCAGTGGCATTATTTTAGGCATCAATTTTCTTTCATTTCCATCAAAAGAAGTTGTCTTGGCAACAACCTTTGAACTTAGTTTTGATCGGCACCAATATTTCCCTTTAGCACACCCTTCAGGACACATTTATGATCAGATCGCTTTAAAACTTGGTATGCTTGTTTGGGGTGACCTCGAGATTGGAGCTATTGATTTTCTTCCATTTCCGCCCAAAGACCTTGCTGACAGTTTTTGCACTACAGGGCATATTTATGAGTTTCCATCAAAAACGGAAAAAGATCATTGCACTAGCAATGGTATTCAAACTTTGTGCATTCGTGCACTCACATCTTCCTTTTGCTCGCCTCAGACTAAGAGGGCGCTTTCATTCTCTGTTCTGAAACTTGGTATGCTTATTCAGAGTGATCAAAATATGAGCTATCGATTTTCTTTTCATTTCCTTCAAAAAACTGTTACTGCCCGCAACAACCTTTGAATTCATTGCATTTGTGCATCAACATACTTCTAGTTTTTTGACATGGTCTACAGGGCACATTGATCATAGGACTGTTTTTTAACTTTGTGTGCTCATTACAGTTAAAACTAGAAGTCCTGTCACGAATAGTGCGCTTATCTAGGCTTAATTGCGCGTTGGAATTGCGCGCAACTGCCATATCGAATGGCATCCAAAACACGGCAGGCTCTCTTGGTTACTCATAGCAAACACATTGGCTGAAACATTGCTCGTGCACAGGCCATATGTACAGAATTTTATAGCTTTACTTGGGCCATAACGCGTACATTAACGCGCATATCAACGTGCTATTTGTGCGCATTTCATGACAGGACTTCTAGTTTTAATTGTAGGCGAGACCTCTAGTTAAAAGCACTCATTTCTATGAAACAAGTTGCCATTTACAGAGAACTTTAAACATATTGCAGGGAGCGCGGTGGCTCAGTGGTAGACTGTTGGTCTTCTGTGCTAGAGGTCTAGAGTTCGATCCCGTCCGGGACGATCCGCTTTGTGTCATTTGGCGAGGCATCCCAGTTGCCCACATGGGTGCACGATGACGCCGTGTACTAACTACTAAGGCATACTGCACGTCGAAGGTACACATGTCTTCAATCGCTGTAACCCTGCTTGAGCGGAGCTTGAACACCGAATGTTTAGGAGATGACAGTTGCTCGTCGATGCTCGGTGGTTCTCTCCGGGTACCCCGGCTTACTCAACCCGTAAAACTGTCACGATCATGATTAGTCATTGTGCATATATGTGACCTTAAACACCAATAAATAAATAATAAACCTGCATTTGTGTATCAACATTATTCCATAAGACAGCCCCTACAGTTTACATTTAAAAATGCATGGATTGCTCTGGTGTTGTGCATACTCAGTGCTGTTATGTTGAAGTTTCACCAAATACCATTGGAACTTGTGATCTACAGTCAAGACGAGAAGTCCTGCCACTAACTCTGCGCTTATCTGGGCTTAATTGCGCGTTGGAATTATGCGCAATTGCCATATCGAATGGCATCCAAAGCACGACAGTTTTTCTTGGTTACTCATAGCAAATACAGGCAATGTTCCTGCCAATGGACCTTCGGTTATTCGGAGGTCCACTGCTTGAAACATTGCTTGTGCACAGGCCATATGTACAGAATTTGATGGCTTTACTTGGGTCATAACGCGGAGATTAACGCGCAGATCGACGTCCTATTTGTGCGCTTTTCATGACAGGACTTCTAGTTTTAACTGTATAATTTTGCCATTTCATTAAAAATCTTCAGGGCTTATGTTTTGACGAGAAACCTATAACTGATTCATGCCACAAGATCATCGAGAACCCATGTAGATTCTCGCAGCCCCTCTGCTAAGATTCACATGAAAAGATTTACGTCAATTTAACTCTTTACCTAACATGGCGGAAGCAATTTAAACAATATAAGGCAAACATGATCTGCAATATCCTGACACTTTGTCAATTAAATTGTACAGATATTGCTGTCATTTGAACCGGATCAATACTCCTGTTCCAATGCCATCTATGTTTGTAAGGTTTTATTATCCCCCCGCCAAAACGAAGTTTGCGGGGATATGGAAATTGGTTCTGTCCACCAATCCACCCATCCTGCCATCCGTCAATCTGTCAGCCCGTCTGTATATCCGTAATCACCTTCATATATAACTGTGGATGCTGTTTTTAAATGATCTTTATGTTGATATGATACAGTTAAAACTAGAAGTCCAGTCATGAACTGTGAGCTTATCTGGGCTGAAATGCGCGTAGGAATTGCGCGCAATTGCCATATCGAGTGGTATCCAAGCAAACACAGGCAATGTTTCTGCCAATGGACCTCCGGGTTACCGGGAGGTCCATTAGCTGAAACAGTGCTTGTGCACATGCCATATGTACAGAATTTGATGGCCTTACTATGGTCATAACGGGTAGATTAACGTGCAGATCGACTTGCTATTTGTGTGCATTTCATGACAGGACTTCCTGTTTGAACTGTTGAACTTTGATAAAAGCCAAAACCCAACTTTAATTTTTAGCTCACCTGGCCAAAAGCGCCATGTGACCTATTGCCATTCCTTGATGTCCATCATTTTCCGTAAACTTTTCACATTTTCATCTTCTTCTCGGGAACTGCTGAGCTGATGTGAACCAGACGTGGCAGGAATGTTTATGGGAGGTCATCTCATTTTGTTCCCGTCGCATGAAAAATATCGCCACCAGAGACAATTCTTTGATTCTGGTTGGTGAATTTTCAAAAATCTTCTCTGAAGGTACAAGGCCAAATGTTTTGAAACTTCACATGCTTGTTGATTGGGACACCTCTACCAAGGATCATCATTTGATGATAATCCGGTTGCAAACATAGCCACAATTGTGGCTTATAGTTACCATAAAAACGCTACGAGACATCACATTTTCGCCTCTTGAACTACTGAGCCGATGTGAACCAAACTTGGCAGGTCCTCTACAAACGATCCTCATTCCGTAGGACGAAAAACATGGCCGTCAGAGGCATTCTCTGATTCTGATTGGAGGATTTTCAAAAATCTTCTCTGAAACTACAAGGCAAAATGTTTTAAAACTTCACTTGATTGATGACAGGGACACCCTCTATCAACATTCCTAATTTGATGTTGATCGGGTTGCAATCATGGCTGCAATTGTGCTTATAGTTACCATAGAAACCCTATGGGAAATCACATTTTCATCTTCTCTGGAACTACACATCCGATGTGAACCAAACTTGGCAGGAATGGTCTGTGGAAAGTCCTCTACAAATGATCGCCATTTTGTAACCTTCCTGTAGGATGAAAAATATGGCAGCCAGAGGCATTCTTTGATTCTGATTGGTGGATTTTCAAAAATCATTTCTGAAGCCACAAAGCCAAATGTTTTGAATCTTCACATGATTGATGACTGGGACACATCAGCGTACCCCTACTTCTGTTGCAGAAGTTTGTTATGGAATTAAATCCTGGTGCCAATGGTATACAACCTTTACAATTGTATTTTCTAGTTATTACCTTAAATGGGTTGAAATGAATCATTAGCATTTTCAAAGATCTGACAATTTGCCAGTTGGCAAATTGCCATATCTTTAAAATGCCAATGATTCATTTTTAAAGTTATATTAATAGGTTGAATATACAATTCTAGAAAATACAATTGTAAAAGTTCTATAGTATTGGCTCCAGGTCATGTAGATTTCGTCAGGCGGTGGCTCGGTTGGTAGAGGTGGAGGCTGCAAGCCGAGAGGCCAGCGGTTCGAATCCCACCTGCGGCAACCGCGTTGTGTCCTTGGGCAAGACACATCACCCCCATTACCCACGTGGGGGCACGGTGGCGTTGTGTACTAAGGCGTACTGCACGTCGATGGTGCACCTGTCTTCAACCAATACTAACCCTGCTTGTGTGGGGTTAGTTTGTTGGGGAACTGAGAGTTGCTCGCCGTTGCTCGGTGGTTCTCTCCTGGTCTCGGTGGTCCTCTCCGGGTACTCCGGCTTCCTCCACCCATAAAACTGTCGCGGTCATGATTAGCCATTGTGCAGAAATATGTGACCTTAAACACCAATAAATAAATAAATAAATAAATAAATATATAACTCTGCTCCTGCTGTCATATCCAACAGTGAAATGCATTTGGTTTGTGTATCAAGGGAGAGAACTCACTTATAATACATTGATCATGATTTGTATTATGACAAGCATTGTTTCTGTGACTTGAGTTTCCGCTCTTCTGAAAAATAAACATCGACGTAAAAACGAACACTTGTAAAGCTATTATAAATGTGTCTTTTGCTAGAGCCCCGAGCTATTATTGAGCATCAAGTCTAGCACGGGGCTATTATTGAGCATCAAGTCTAGCACGGGGCTATTATTGAGCATCAAGTCTAGCACGGGGCTATTATTGAGCATCAAGTCTAGCACGGGGCTATTATTGAGCATCAAGTCTAGCACGGGGCTATTATTGTGCATCAAGTCTAGCACGGGGCTATTATTGAGCATCAAGTCTAGCACGGGGCTATGTTTGTTTGTTTGTTTGTTTGTTGGCGGTTACCGTCACATATTTATGCACCATGGCTAATCGTGACACAACATGGAGATGAAGTCAAGTTTAGTCAATCGTTGATCAACATGTTGCCCATTTTAGAGGACTTTCACCCCAAGCATTGGTGACTGGGTCCTATTTTACTAGTAAAGCGGAACTGGTTTACCACAGTAAACAAGTGCTGCTTACTTCCCGGGGTTCCCACGGGGAAAAGCACGGGGCTATTATTGAGCATCAAGTCTAGCACGGGGCTATTATTGAGCATCAAGTCTAGCACGGGGCTATTATTGAGCATCAAGTCTAGCACGGGGCTATTATTGAGCATCAAGTCTAGCACGGGGCTATTATTGAGCATCAAGTCTAGCACGGGGCTATTATTGAGCATCAAGTCTAGCACGGGGCTATTATTGAGCATCAAGTCTAGCACGGGGCTATTATTGAGCATCAAGTCTAGCACGGGGCTATTATTGAGCATCAAGTCTAGCACGGGGCTATTATTGAGCATCAAGTCTAGCACGGGGCTATTATTGAGCATCATGTTAGACAACATAATGTTTGGCGACGTGGATAAATCATCAATTCAGCAATATGTCTTCATTCGGGACAATTGTATGACGTACGAACAGGATCATAAATCAGTGAATTAAACATGATGCTAAAATAAATAGTATAATACTCAATTAATATTGTATGATAACCAAATAATATAGTATTATACTGAATTAATTCAGTATCATACACAAATAATTGAGTATCATACTTAATTATTTATGCAGCATTTATGAAATCATACCAAATAATATAGCATCATACCAAATTATTAGAGTATCATACTAAAAAAACAATTATGACCCTCCCGTACGTTTACCTGATTTCAGTATCATGCTATTTTATTTATGCTGCATTCATGAAATCGTGCACAATAATATAGTATGATTCTAAATTAATTGAGTATCATACTAAAAAAATTAAGTATCATACACAAATAATATAGTATGATTGTAAATGAATTGAGTATCATACTAAAATAATTAAGTATCATACACAAATAATATAGTATGATTCTAAATTATTTGGGTATCATGCTAAAATAATTAAGTATCATACACAAATAATATAGTATGATTCTAAATTAATTGAGTATCATACTAAAATAATTAAGTATCATACACAAATAATATAGCATGATGCTAAATTAATTGAGTATCATACTGAATTAATTCAGTATCATACACAAATAATATAGTATGATCTAAATTAATTGAGTATCATACAGAATTAATTCAGTATCATACACAAATAATATAGTATGATGCTAAATTAATTGAGTATCATACTGAAAACCTAACTGAGAGAAAAGGGTTGACAAGATAGAGCGATACAAACATTTACAGCAAAGTCACTAATAGGATTAGTTACTGCTGCTTGGTTAAGTTGTATAAAACAGGCAATGGGTGTGTGACCGCGAGTCAGCATCACAATCAAAACTAATGGCGTGATCTCACCCGTCTAGTTTTTATTTCACACAGATGGAAACTGTTACGGACACAATCTTAGGACGAACGGAAAGTGGTCCGGGTAACTTCTGCAATATATCATAGGATGTCCCCATAATATTACATTAAGAAGACATATATATATTTAATATATAATATCAGGTACTCTTAATGTTACATTAGGATGCCATATATATTTCATATTATCCAGTTCTCTTCACGTCAAATGAGGATTGTAGCTTTTACCTGTTTGCCGCGAGTTTATATTGATTGGTTATCTTATCGTGTTGATGTTCGGGAACACAATTGTCGCATTCCCAGCGTTGAACAATTGCGGATAAAGATGATATTGAGAGAAAACGTTCAAAGCAGTGGTAGGGAGGGTGGTAGAGGGGATTGGGGGGGGGGGGGGGGGGCTGGAGGGGGTGGATGGGGGGGGGGGGGCTGGGGGTATTTATATCGTGACCTTCGTATCCCCACCCACCCCCACCCTGCTAGTAAATCGTATCTCACCCGAATTTGTCCATGTGTGTAATCAATATGCAATGTTTAGGATATGCAAAATCTTATAGCAATCAAAGTAAGATTGTTTCGAGCTGAAATTTTTATGACTCAGATGACCATGGCAGAAGAATATATGCAGGCGACCATATTTCCACCACCTTCAATATTTCTTATCAACACATTTCCTCTCTGAGAGACATCAACATGCAGTATATGGGCCTTGTACAATCTTAATAAGAATGTTTCAGGGAAAAGATGTTCTGATTCGGATGTCCAGGTGCAGAGAGTGGGAAATAGTAGGGGTATGCAAGCCAGGATATCTTCTCTCACCCCCAGTAAACAGAATACCTTCATTAGTGGCTATTTACAATCTAAATAAGAAAGGTTTGAGGTGAGATAATTTTTCTGACCTGGATGCCCAGATGGGGAGGCGGGGCGGGGGGTGTTTTGAGGAGGGGGGTATGGGGCGGGGGAATGCAGGCAACTATAGTTTCCTCCACCACACCCTAATATTTTCCTGAACAGAGTATCTCACTTCAATTTTCAGTAGGTGGGCTACGTATGTATAGGATCGGAGTGTGCGGTAGCTCATTGCCTAGAGCATTGGACATGAAACCGAAAGGTCACCCGTTCGATCATGACCGGCATCACATGTGTTGAGTCCAAGTAGAAGACTTTATCCCGATTGCCCATGTGGGGTACGATGTCATTGTTTATTAAGGCATACAGTACTTCGATGCTGCATGTGCCCTCAACCGCAGCTAACCCTGCTTCTGTCGGGTTCGTAATTTGGAGAACTTGGCCGTTGCTCGTCAGTGCTTGGTGGTTCTTTCCGGATTGTCATCACACGACTTTGATGTTAAATATGTTGTTAAATCCCAATATAAAATATGTGTTGGACCAATCAAGTACTTCACTCATTATTGCTAGTACATGTTTGTTCATAATTATGTTGTGATGTTTTAAACATATTCTATCAAAAGTGAACCAAATTCATGACAACACTTCCAGAGTTGCAAGAAAATATACAGCCCATAATATTCTCTCCATCTCAAGATTTTAGGTCAAGATGCGCCATGTACATTGCCTTGAAAAAACTGGGAAAACAAGTTAACATGATTGAGAAGCAGGGCCGTCGAAGGGAGGGGGTGGGGCGGGGACGGTCGTTCTGTAACAATACCGGATCCAGGGTTATTGGGGTCCGATCCCTGGGTGCGATTGACCTTTAACACGGACAAACAAATATATTTCAGGCTGTCATGTTTGTGGCAATTTCTAAACAATTTTATGTTACGCCAATTGCGCCCCCCCCCCCCCCCCCCCTTAGCGAGAATAAGAGGTCATGTGTAAGTTCCCAAGCTTATATTATGGCTAAAAATCGAGGAACCCTTTCAAAAACAAAAAACGTTCCGCCCCCCCCCCCCCCCCCCATCAACGAGGTGAAGACAACCCCTATCGTGCTCGCCCCCAAATTGCCCCTTCGCGGCTCATTTGATCGCTGCAGACACATCACGCAACCACAAAGTTCCATAGCATTGTAGTTACGTTGTGTGTTTGCAGGGATGCCACGGGAAAGGATCGAACCGTCGACCTCTCGGTTTTAAGTTCAAGGCGATACATGAGTTAATGTTCACTAAACAAATGCTGTTGTACTCAACCTATTGTAAGGTGCTTTTAAAGTGTAAACACAAAGGATATTCCTAAACCAATGTTCTAGCGATTTCCCTCTGGGATAGTTAGACATTTCCAGATATCAATTTCAAAAATATCTTTCTATTTGAATACAGAATAAAGAGACCTCAAATAAACATATTTATAATAATACGGCCAGAACAAACCCTACAAAAATGGCGTGGAGAGGAGAGGGTTTCGCCATCATTCACCCAATTATTGTTTTGAAATGTAAATTTTTTTTCAGGAAGCGAAGTTCTTGTTTTGAGAACAGAAGTTTATATTGACACAGGTCTCCCAAAAACAACCTTACGGAGACTTATACAATATCAATATAGAAAAAGTCTACGTAATGTATGTTTCGGGGAAAGAAAACATTAGGGCGTCTCCATTAGGGGGACATGGGTAATATATCTTGTTTTTTGTCGTCATATCGTACATTGCTTCACAATTAAAACATTGCTTGGCTTAAAGGGTTAATAATGCTGACAGGCTTGTCAGTAGGATGCATAGAAAGCAATGTCCCTCTAAGGGCGGTTTTTTGATGTCCCCCTAATGTATGTTACAAGGTTATATATATATATATATATATATATATATATATATATATATATATATATATATATATATATATATATATATTTTAACATGTATGTCGATTCAAACGATAGAGACGGCAAACCGATTAACGATAATTCGGCTGGTACAAGAGTTAACTAGATGGGGTGATGGGGAGGTAAGATATTTTTAATAAATTAAATATGTTCAGGAACAACAGTTTAGGTTTTGGAAACATAGGTTTATATTGACACGGGTCTCCCTAATACTACAATAAGGAGACTTATATGATATCAACATAGGGAAGTCTCCGTAATGTTTGTTTTGGGGAAAGAAAACATTAGGGGGACGGTATTAGGGAGACATAGGTAATATATCTGGACTTTGCCGTCATACCATGCATTTTCGACCAATTATAACATAACCGTGTTGAAAGGGTTAATAATGGTGAAAGGCTTGTCTGTTGTGTGCATAGAAAGCAAAGTCCCCCTAAGTGAGTTTTTTTCACCAAGTCCCCCTAATGTATGAAACAGGGATATATATATATATATATATATATTTTAACATGTATGTCGGACACAAATTATATTAATCGATGGTCACACAACTTTAAAAAGTCAGCTATTAAATTAATAACTGCAGTTGTACACAGTATTTATAAACTGTTGTAATACAACTGTTTCTGTTTTCAACAACAGTAACATCAAACCACAATTAACCACAAAGGTCACACAAAAAATTCAAACTGATCAGCTCTCCCAATAATTTTCTACAGAGGGTCACAGAACCAAGAAGTATTGGTTCACAGTCAAAGCAGTATGCAACATTATACCACAACAGGTAACTAATAAACATGAGAGTGAGAGCTGACAGAAAGAAAAAAAAAAACTTTCAAAGCTGTAAAAAAAAAATTCAAATTTGTTCCAAGTCTACCCAATGAAAAATCTGTAGAAAAAAAAAAAAAATTCAGTCACACTGCAGTACCTGAAAAAAAAATTAAAATTAACTATGTCCAACACATTAAAGCTGCAAAGGAGATACTGAAAACAAATGCAAAAGAAGTGCAGGTGTTCATCAACATGAATGATGGAAGAGAAATGCCCTGAAAATCAATGAAGCTCATTCCAACAGTTTTCACCTAAAAAATGACCTTGACCTGAAAATTGTTCAACCAGATAAAAAAACATTTAATGCAAACATGTCTTTGATAAAGCTGAAACTCAAAAAAAAAAATGGTTTTACCCAATAACCCTCTACAATAAATTATAATAAAACAATTCATTTTGGCAAATCGGTAATGATTGGTTTGAGTCACAGTCAGTCAAAGAGCATAGATTAGTAATTAATTAAAATACAAACTGGGATGAAAAATCTACGACAGGTTTACTGGTGCAAAGAAAATAAATAAATTTACTTTCTGTTACACAATCGTGTTACAGGCATACAGAAGTGGCCTTCGAGAATGAATGAAATACAGTTAGCGTAGACAATATTTGGCAAGACTGCACACAGGTATAAATCAACTATTCAGAACTACTGGGAATAAATGGTTATTACTATATTTCTCTGATATACCTATGCTCGTCCCCAACAATATCTGATCACTTCAAATGTGGAAAATAAACTTTCCAGATTCCAGAATCCGAGAAAAAAAAATAGAAGTTCAATGAGTATGAGTATGAAAATTCATAGTCACAATCGTTGAAAACATGGCGAAATCGATGAATGAAAAGTTTCTGTGTACCGAAGGCACACAGGGACGATGTGGGATTGAAATCCCTTGCGACCCTAATAACTTTGTTTTATAGCTTTATTTGCTTATAAATCCACAAGAGTCGGGAGCAAGAGCCAATAATCTTATTAGGTTTGAGTGTGCGACTGGCAGTAGGATAGTGGGTTGAGATCCCCGAGAACTTCGAACTGAAAAATGGCTAGGAATTTGCATAATTACAAGAGTTCTGCTCTGTGTTTGCTAAGAGAAGTGGGCAAATTTATGGTAATACTGAAACCGCAGTTTGTTGGTTATTTTAGAAAAAAGAAAAAGAGACCCAAACAATTGCTGGTTTGGGATTAGACCCAACATATTACCCTTAACGGTTACAAAAAGGAAAAAAAAATCCACCAATATGTGTTTTTGAAAGCTGAGAGTCATCTATAACCGAAGGGGAACGACCGTCGATATCTGCTGTGCTACAGTAGTGTTCAACTGATGACTCGGAGACAAATTAAAGATGATAAGAATTTAATAGCGAATCTGGTATTCCAAATATCTAACAGCAATCAACATTTAATAACCGACTTGTTGGATATCCGAACAATTTTACAGTAATTGCTCAAGGGATTTCGCAATAAAATGCGAAGAGTAACGTTTGGAAATCCAAACTATAACTGAATTCTTGATGAATGAAAGGTTTTAGCGCGCCGAAGGCGCGCAGGTACGATGTGGGATTTACAAATCCCTTGCGACCCGGTTAGCCTTATTTTATTTCACTTGGATCTTGGATCACACAGGCCTAGCTTTCCTATGCCTCAAATGGGGTCTGAAGGGGTATGCACGTGGTTAGAATTCCCGGCAGTTTGCATTGGAGTGGTAGATTGTCAAAGACCAAACCCTCAACGCCATTAAGACTATTAGAGAGAGGGCTCTATTTGGTTCCAGCTTGGCGATGGTAGAGGTTTGAGTCCCACCATGGTGGCGAGCCAGAATATAATGTTGTGCGATGGCAATTTTAAGAGAAAAAGAAACAAGAGGCCCCAAGGGGCCTTAATCGCTCACCGGGCAAAGTGATTCAAACAAAGTGGTTCAAAGAAGTATTTGGGGTCACATTCAGTTGGACATGGTTCATCAACACTACAAGGGAATGAAGTCATGAGAAACAAATTTTATGGAACTAGGGACATGGCTTGAACAAACTTGAATCTTATCCCCCCTAAGGATGCTGCATACCAAATATCAAAAGCGTTCATCTGCTGGATCTGAAGAAGAAGATTTTTAAAGAAAATCCACAGTGAGCCCAAAAATGAACCCTGGGACTTGGCTTTAACAAACTTGAATATCACCCCCTAAGGATGCTGCATACCAAATATCAAAGCATTCTGACCGGAGGTCCATTGGCTGAAACTTTGCTTGTGCTTGTTATGCTTTGCAACAAATTTGCAATTATTGCATGGGTGGAATCTTCACTCTGTGGGTGATTTAGTGATAATACACTCTCCACGTACTGTAGGTAAATTGAATTCAAGTACTTTTCTAGGGGAGTGATGGAAAATCAAGTCCTTTTCGAGACTAGAAACAATTTCAAGCACTTTTCAAGGATGAGGCCAAATTTCCAGGACTTTTCATTTGAATGGGAACTCTGATACCAGAACATATGAACTCACGTTGAACGTTTTGAATAAAAACCGCTAAAAGCCTTTTGCCGGAAACTGATTCTCTAACAACAAACATGGTGCAAATGAATGGGTGTCACATGGAGCCGAATCAAATATTTAAAACCTTTATGCACATCTAGAGACTCTACCTGAACATACAAATGCACTTTCAACGTTTCGAATTAAAACCCCCAGGAGCCTTTTGTAGGAAACCGATTCTCTAATGAAAAAATTGGTGGTATGGGCACCACATGAGGCTGAATTAAAAATCTGAAACCTTTATGGACATCTAGAGACTACATATACCTGAACCCTAACAGTTGCCACATGGGGTTGAATGAAACATCTGAAACAGGAAACCTTTATGCACATCTAGAGACCCTACTTGAACATATGAACACACTTTCAATGCTTTGAAATTAAAACTCATTGCAGACTTTTGGTGGAAACCTATTCTCTAACAATAAAAGTGGCGCTAAAGGGTGCCACATTGCGTCCGATCAAAAATCCCAAACCTTGATGAACATCTAGAAAGCCTGCCTGAACATATGGACGCACTTTGAACAGTTTGAATTAAAACCCCTTGAAGCCTTTCTCCAGAAAATGATTCTCTAATGACAAAAGTAGCCATATTGGGCCACATAAAAAATCCAAAATCTTGATGCACCTCTAGAGACCCCCTACATGAACACACTTTGAATATTTCGAATTAAAACCCCTTGCAGCCTTTTGCCAGAAACCGATTCTCTAACGACAAAAGTGATGCTACGAAGGGCTGCACGTTATCTCGATAAACCGACATATACAGGTATTCAAACCAATATCGATTGAATACCAGTGTAATTACAAAAACATTGTTTTATTATCATTATATATTTACCAACAATTTAATTTTCAAGATGTCTTGAGATTTTTAACTGTAGCCCTGAATGAATAATATTATCCCGTTATCCAAGGAATAGTCTGTTTGTGTCCTCGTAATACATGTATACAAATTCAGCAGTTGAAAAAATAATTTTCCAAAATTTCAACAAAACTATATCAATACTCATTCCATTGAGGGGTCACATGATATAGTTTTGTTGAAATCTTTGGGAAAAATCTGATAAATTAATTTTGAAAATAATAAATTTTGACATCGTCTGCGTTGGGTAAAGGTTTTTCGAACCGCATCATCAAGGCATGTTGATTCATTCGACTGTGATGCCTCGAGTCTCGATTATGGTACATGCGTTCATATATCTGAACAGTTTGTGATCTACCGGTATACCACAGTATTTTTTTGAATACCGATACCAGTATTCAGTTTTGAATATCGTGCAGCCCTAGTGCTAAGGTCGTCATATGGGGCCGAATCAAACATCCAAAACCTCTATGCACATCTAGAGACGGACCCTACCTGAACATACATGTATGAACACACCTTCAAAGCTTTGAAATTGAAACGTTAAGGAGCCTTTCCATGGAAACCTATTTTCTAATGAACAAAAGTGGTGCTAAAGGGCTCCACACTGAAAAAACACTATTAATTGAAAATAGAATATGTTTTCATTTTTGGAATTCACTTTAAAAAATTTCCACAAGGCCTAAAAAAATAAAAAATCTGTTTCTCAGGCCCTCCTGCATGGTCCTTTTGGCTGCCGCATGCTCTCTTTTTATAACCAATTTAAACTTGAAAAAAATAAAAATTAAATGTTTATGTCTGATATTTTACCCAAGTTAAAAAAAATTGATGAATTTGTCCCTTGAGTGCAAGAAGGCTTTGCAATGCTTTAGCATTGCAAAGCCTTCTTGCACTCAAGGGATGAAATACACCACCACCCATGCCATTCTGTAGATTATGAGGCCTAAAACTTGAACCAAGAACATGAACTTTTGATGGCAAAGAAGTAATTACTGAAATAAAAAATAAAATAAAAAACCGCTCGCCCGGATGTAATTTTACAAATAATGGCCTGAGAAACAGAAGGTCTACTTTAAGTGGCCCAATCCAGTATAAGTATTTCCAATAGTTCCCTAAATCCAGCACCTTATGTAAAAACATGTCACTAACTTACCCAAAGCATTTTTACAGCCTCAGTCATTATATATTTTGATGTAGCATGTGATATGGTAGTTACCAACTCTTTATAACCACTGCACAGGGTTAATAACACTTTCTGGTCATAAAAAAAAATTTCTTATTTAACTGAATAACTTACCCTGTGCACTGTACAGCCCTAGTGTCAATGTCATCTACAGTTAAAACTAGAAGTCCTGTCACGCCCAGTGCAGAAAGTTAAAAAATTTATAGTAATTTATATATTTTTTATACTTATCAATGACCCAGACTTAGCTGGTGCTAACTCTTAATTATTTAGGGCCAAACGCAAATTTTACCCCCAAATCCCCCAAAATTTGGATCAAAAACCAAAAATTACATGTCCTATATGGTCCTCCATACTTTTACTCCACTGCGCATGCGCAGTGTCAAAGAGGTCTCGAACTTGCTGCCAAAAATCATTCTTACAACCAGTGCCTGGTAGGCGTTATGTACTCAGCAGGGAGGTATGAGTTCTCAACTCATGGGAGGGCCATCCCCGTCTGGGTCATTGGTAAGTATAAAAAATATATAAATTACTATAAATATTTTATCATTTTTATACTGTACCAATGACCCAGACTTAGCTGAATAGTAAAAAGGTTGGAAGGCCTAGGACATAAAGGAAAAGCCAATAGACTCAACTACATATAACCAAATTATCCCCTAGAGGAGAAAATGAAAAATAGGCTTTACATGTACATGTTTCTTTCTTATTTGTATCAAAAAGAAAGACACAACACCATTCTGTAATTGAGCACAATAACCTCAATGATTTCTATTAACATCCAGTAATAACACGTTATGCTAATTATTTTTAAAGGAAAGCCAATAAATAAAGGAAGTCCAAAGAAATGAGACTCTTTTGCCAGTTCAACAGTGGCAGTAGCTTTTGAGATTCTACAGTCATTAATGCATGGCTCATTCAAGTTTTCATATGAATGTTCAGTTAAGTTTTCATGTGCTTCATGAAGCTCATTTGAGATTCTATAGTCATTATTCATGTATGGTTCATTTTCAAGTTTTCATGTAAGCATTCAGCAGATAAGTATGCATGTGTTTCAGTGTTTTTGGAGGGAACATTTAACCCAGTTTCAGTGTTTTTGAAGGGAACATTTAACCCTATTTCAGTGTTTTTGGAGGGAACATTTAACCCCGTTTCAGTGTTTTTGAAGGGAACATTTAACCCTATTTTAGTGTTTTTGGAGGGAACATTTAACCCTTCTTCTCTTGAACCATGCTTTTTCAACACTGATTTTCTCCAATTCTTCTTTCTTGGCATGTTTCAAACTAGAATGAGGAAAAATGACTTTTTTGACAGAAGTTAAAATTAGGCCATGGTTATTTGAAAGTTTGTGTAGCATCATTTGAACATATCATTTCCAAGATCACAGTTGTTCTGTGGTAATACTTTAGAATTGTGATCAGAACTTCGCAAGGTTGATATGTGTTCATGTGATGCTGCACTTCATCTCAAACCAATCTAAAGCTCGGCAATGAGTTAATCCTTTATCTAACAGGATGACCCAAATTGTACACTGTTATTATACACAAAAATTGCCATTCAATTTTTAAAAATATGTCAGTTTTACTTCTATAACATACAATATGACCTCCCACTGGAACGAGTGCATTGCACTCATTTCAAATAACAGTGATAACCTATGTTTTTGGAGCAAAAAATAGAATTTTTTTTTATCATAAATAGATGATTTTTACAAGTCATTTGCTACTAGCGTTAGGTAAAGGGTTAAGAGCAAAGTAATTTTTCACTTGAGTGTTTTCTCCCAGAGTCACTTTATCCTGATATACTACAAGGACACACAGATAACACAAAGAACCACAAAATAATTTATCAAGATGTGCTAGTTCTCTACTAATTATTAGAGAACATCTCAGAGAGAGAAAAAACTCCAATAACATCTGTAGCCTTTTATTGTGTATTACTCTCCTATTATCACTGCTGACAATGTCATGAAACATGTAGCAGATTTAAATTGCTTCACAGTGTACATTTTATTTTGTTTTATGTCAGTGTCTGCTTGTGGCTTTGCACTATTCAGTTTCAATAAGATGTCAGAGAGACTGCATAAAATACATATGAAACTTGATGTTACAACAGACAAAATGTCACCTCTTAAAGCATAGCTTTAATAATAATCCAAGTTAGTAGTCGGTTCTAAAGTATTTACTCTTAAGCATACAAATCTCACTTCATCACACATTTTGGATAGCCAAGCAAAAGTTTAGAAACACACAGGCCCCAAGATTGATCGAGTGACTCAATTTGAACAAACATGAATCAGACCCATACCAATAGACTGTATACCAAATATTAAAAGATTCTGCCCACTGGTTCTGGAAAATATGATTTTTCCTTAAATTGCACTAAGGAAAAATTCATGCCCCTATAGGGAGCCCCAATATTGATCAAGGGACTCGATTTGAACAAACTTGAATCTGTTCTCCCTAGAGATGTTGTATACTAAGTAGGAAAGAATTCTGACTGGTGGATCTGAAGAAGATTTTTAAAAAATACTCCTCATATTGCATTAAGTTGAAATTCGGGCTCCCATAGGGAGCCCAAATATGAACCCAGGGACTCAATTTGAACAAATTTGAATCTGACTTTCCTGGAGATGTTGTATACCAAATATGAAAAGATTCTGACTGGTGGATCTGAAGAAGAAGATTTTTAAAGAATAATATCGTCATATTGCACTAAGTTTGAATCTGGGCTCCATTCTGACTGGTGGATCTGAAGAAGAAGATTTTTAAATAGACCTCATATTGCACTATGTTAAAATTTGGGCTCCCATAGGGAGCCCAAATATGAACCCAGGGACTCAATTTGAACAAACTTGAATCTGACCCCCATAGAGGTGTTGTATACCAAATATGAAAGAATTCTGCCTGTTGGATCTGTAGAAGAAGATTTTTTAATAATTTTTCTATAATTCATACGGTGCTATCAGAGTTATGCCCCTTACAGAGCCCCAAATGGACGTGGCCATTTCGTTTGAACAAACTTGAATTGCTATATAGTAATGAACATCCACATAAGTTTCGAAGATTTTTAAAGAATAATCCTCATATTGCACTATGTTAAAATTCGGGCTCCCATAGGGAGCCCAAATATGAACCCAGGGACTCGATTTGAACAAACTTGAATTTGACCCCCATAGAGATGTTGTATACCAAATATGAAAGAATTCTGCCAGGTGGATCTGAAGAAGATTTTTAAAGAATAATCCTCATATTGCACCAAGTTAAAATTCGGGCTCCCATAGGGAGCCCAAATATGAACCCAGGGACTCGATTTGAACAAATTTGAATCTGACCCTCCTAGAGATGTTGTATACCAAATATGAAAGAATTCTGCCTTGTGGATCTGAAGAAGATTTTTAAAGAATAATCCTCATATTGCATTATGTTAAAATTCGGGCTCCCATAGGGAGCCTAAATAAGAACCCAGGGACTCGATTTGAATAAATTTGAATCTGACCCCCCTAGAGATGTTGTATACCAAATATGAAAGAATTCTGCCCGGTGGATCTGAAGGAGAAGATTTTTAAAGAATAGTCCTCATATTGCACTAAGTTAAAATTTGGGCTCACATAGGGGGCCCAAATATCAACCCAGGGACTCGATTTGAACAAACTTGAATCTGACCCTCCTAGAGATGATGTATACCAAATATCGAAAGATTCCACATGATGGTTCTCGAGAAGAAGATTTTTTTAATTTTTGAAAAAAATCTATGGGTGCTATCAGAGTTATGCCCCTTGTGGTGCCCCCAGTGGGCGTGGCAAGCTTATTTGAACAAACTTGAATTGGCATATAAGGAACATGCAGACCAAATTTCGTTCAATTCGGTCCACCAGTTTGTAAGAAGAAGTCGATAATGTAAAGTTAACGCCGGACGACGACGGACGATGGACGACGACGGATGACGGACGACGACGGACGGAAAGTGATTAGTAAAGCTCCCCTTGAGCTGCGCTCAGGTGAGCTAAAAATGTTCACGACGACGGACGACGACGGAGAATATTCCTCATATTGCATTAAGTTAAAATTTGGGCTCACATAGGGAGCCCAAATATTAACCCAGGGACTCAATTTGAACAAATCTGAATCTGACCCCCTTAGATATGTTCTATACCAAATAAGACAGGATTCTGACTGGAGGATCTGAAGAAGATTTTTTAAGAATATTCCTCATATTGCACCAAGTTAAAATTCGGGCTTCCATAGGGAGCCCAAATATTAACCCAGGGACTCAATTTGAACAAATCTGAATCTGACCCCCCTAGATATGTTCTATTCCAAATATGACAGGATTCTGACTGGAGGATCTGAAGAAGATTTTTAAGAATATTCCTCATATTGCACTAAGTTAAAATTTAGGCTTCCATAGGGAGCCCAAATATCAACCCAACGACTCACTTTGAACAAACCTGAATCTGACCCCCCTAGAGATGTTCTATACCAAATATGAAAGGTTTCTGATTGCTGGATCTGAAGAAGAAGATTTTTTAAGAAATTTCCTCATATTGCACTAAGTTAAAATTCAGGCTCCCACAGGAAGCCCAATTATAACCCCAGGGACTCGATTTGAACAAATCTGAATCTGACCCCCCTATAGATGTTCAGATGTTCTATACCAAATATGAAAGGATTCTGACTGGTGGGTCTGAAGAAGAAGATTTTTAAAGAATATTCCTCATATTGCACTAAGTTAAAATTTAGGCTTCCATAGGGAGCCCAAATATCAACCCAGCGACTCACTTTGAACAAACCTGAATCTGACCCCCCTAGAGATGTTCTATACCAAATATGAAAGGATTCTGATTGCTGGATCTGAAGAAGAAGATTTTTTAAGACATTTCCTCATATTGCACTAAGTTAAAATTCGGGCTCCCACAGGAAGCCCAATTATAACCCCAGGGACTCTATTTGAACAAAACTGAATCTGACCCCCCTACAGATGTTCTATACCAAATATGAAAGGATTCTGACTGGTGGGTCTGAAGAAGAAGATTTTTAAAGAATATTCCTCATATTGCACTAAGTTAAAATTTAGGCTTCCATAGGGAGCCCAAATATCAACCCAGCGACTCACTTTGAACAAACCTGAATCTGACCCCCCTAGAGATGTTCTATACCAATTATGAAAGGATTCTTACAAGTGGATCTGAAGAAGAAGAATTTTAAAGAAAAAAAAAGTTAAATTTTGGGCTCCCATAGAAAGCCCAAATATCAACCCAGGAACTCGATTTGAACAAACTAGAATCTAACCCTCCTAGAGATGCTGTATACCAAATATCGAAAGATTCCACATGATGGTTCTTGAGAAGAAGATTTTTTTTAATTTTTGAAAAAAATCTATGGGTGCTATCAGAGTTATGCCCCTTGTGGTGCCCCCTGTGGGCGTGGCAAGCTTATTTGAACAAACTTGAATTGGCATATGATAAGGAACATGCAGACCAAATTTCGTCCAATTCGGTCCTCCAGTTTGTGAGAAGAAGTCGATAATGTAAAGTTAACGCCGGACGACGACGACGACGGACGACGACGGACGACGGACGACGGACGACGACGGACGGAAAGTGATTAGTAAAGCTCCCCTTGAGCTTCGCTCAGGTGAGCTAAAAAGAAAACCAAACAGCAACGCCGGTTTGGTAGCGGCCCCGGTATATGACCATAGCGGTTACAAAAAAGGAATGGAGAAAGCTCCAACAGTTTAGTTTGAAAAAAACCGGGAGTCATCCATCAAGCCTTCTTGGAGATAGGATGCCGTATGTGATTTTGAGGTATCTGGTTATCCTTCGGGAATTCCAAATGACCTCCAACACCCCCCCCCCCCCCCCCCCACCCACAAAAAAAAAAAAAAAAAAAAAAAGCCCTGAAAAGGGCTGTTTGCTGGCAAGATTGTTTCAATCCTTGCCTTGGTCTTGTTAGGTTTTCTGCACATCTTTGCTTGAGGATTGTTTCAATCCCTCATAGTTTGTCATTCAGTTTGGTCGTGTGTCTGATGAGATAGAGGAGGTAGAAACGATAGAGAGCTGGAAATTAGAGCAATTCGGTTTATAATTTACAACTTTTCCGTCCTTTTGGATGGGGAAGCCAGCATTTTTTCCCCGAGATTTATATCTCAGGGAGGGGAGACCCGGCAGCAGGTGGAGATTTTCCTCGCTGTTTGCACCTCCCACTGGTAACAGAGGCAAGCTTTCGTGCGTGTCGTGTCACCCGCAGCCAGTTCTAAATTTAGGTCACAGAATGCCTGGCTCACCCCATCACAATGATGTAATCTTTAACCCTTTCGATAGACACGCCCCAGATTATTTAGTTTTCCTATTGAGGACGCGATGCGCATTGAGTTCTATTATTAATTCGCTGTCTTGAAGTCTATTTAGAGTTTTGCTTTGAAGATCTTTTCAGTGCATTGCTATAGTGTCTATTTTTGCTATCTCGTGAAGTTGTTTTATCGATGTCCACGTGGGCTTGTGCAGAGCCACGCGCAAGGCATGATTTTGGACTCGTTGTAGTTTTTCAATGTTGGTTTTATTCAGGTCACTTGTTATTATGGCCCCATACTGTAGTACTGGGCGTATATATGATTTGTAAAGATTGAGGAGAATTTCTTTATTGGCTCCCCAATTTTTACCTCTAATCATTTTCAGGAAATTGATGCGTTTAGTGGCTTTGACGGTGACTGAGTTTATGTGATTGTTTAGATTGAGACTGCTATCCAGGTTGAATCCCAGAAACTTTGCCTCATTACTAGCTTCAAGTTTATGATCGTAAAGCTTAAGCTCAATATTAGGGACAGGCTTTTTCCTTTGGTTTTTATAGAATGTGATTCTTTGTGTTTTCGTGGCATTTAGCTTGATGCGCCACAGAGCGCACCAGTCTTGCAGGTCGCGGATGGTATCCTGCAGGCGGTTTTGTATTATGTTTCCAGACTTACTGGCCGTCCACATTCCTTTGTCGTCTGAGAATTGAGATAGTTCAACATGGTTCTTCCCTAGTCTGTCAATGTCATTCACATACATTATAAATAGAAGCGGGCTGAGCACCGAACCCTGTGGAGTGCCCGCTTCGTGTTTTACCTCGACTGACACTTCGCGGTTGACCCTCACTTTGATTTTTCGATCAGATAAAAATGATGATATGATCCTTAGAATTTTGGTAGGTAGCCCCATTTTAGCTAGTTTGTATCTCATGCCATTGTGCCAGACAGAGTCAAACGCTTTTTCTACGTCGAGTAATAGCGCGGTTCCTATTTCATTTTGACTGAATGCCGTTTTCATATAATCTACCAGTCTATAAACATGCTCGATTCCCTCTCTTTGGCTCATGTATGCCCTTTGCCACTTATTGAAAAAGCTGATTGATTCGAGATGGCTGCGGAGTCTGGTCGTGAGAATCCGTTCGAAAATTTTTCCAATACAGCTGAGTAGGCTGATTGGGCGGTAATTAGCTGGGTTGCTCAAATTCTTGTCGGGTTTGGGTATCATGACTCCTGTAGCTACTTTCCAACATTTTGGGAAGTATCCACTAGAGAGACAGCAGTTTAGTGAGTCTACCGAAAAAAGTGTTGGGACATTGTTTCAGGATTTTGTATGAGACCTCGTCCCCTCCTGGGGAAGAAGAAGACTTACATTTTTTAATTGTGTTAGCCACTTCTTCTTTGCTTATCGGTTCCGTGAGTTCATGGCCATCCCCGTCCTCGGGCGTTTGGCTGAAGTTGGCATCGTTAAACGTTGTCTTGTCTTGAGCAAATTTGTTTACTTTTTCTTTGAACTCGTCATCAAACCTATCGCCCTCATGTAGACGATGATATTTCTTAAAGAGCTCAGCAAAGGCGCTAGCCTTCGCCTTGTCATCCAGGGCCATAGTTCCATCGTTGATCTTTAGTGCCTTACTGTTGGCGTCTTTATGTTTTTGTCCAGTAAGGGTTTTAAAAGTATCCCAAAACTTTTTAGTCTCCCTGAGTCCATTTAGATTTTCCGTTGCTTTTTCCCATCTCACGCGATTGTCGTTTGCTATTGCTTTTTTAACTTCGCCGTGGAGGCGATTGTACACGGCTCTAAGTTCGACCTTTTTAGTTGGAAGTTTTTCTGATTTGTATGCACGGAAGGCCTTTCTTTTTTGTTCTATTATTTGGAGTGTGGTTTCAGTTATTCTGTTGGCCCGCGGTTTAACTGTCTGTTTGGGACAAATCTCATCAAGACTGTTGTTAATGACTTCACTGAGATTGGTACATGCTTGCTCGAGCTCGCAGGTATTCATTGGGTCGTTTTTGTTTATTTTAACCTGAATTATTTTTCTGAAGAGGTCCCAGTCAATTTTGGATAGATTCCTCCTCCTCATTGTTGGGTATCTTGTGAGTCCGATGCAACCGTGTAATGTAGCATGAACAGGCAGGTGGTCGCTACCTAAATCATCGTCCCCCACATATATGTCTTGCATTTGATTAGTTAGTGATTTACTGGTTATAATTAGGTCAAGGATGTCGGATTGGTGGAGGGTGTTGTTACTGGCGTGAGTAATGTCGTGGTCGTTATATAATACAAAAAGATCAAATTGTTCGACGATATTGAAGAGAGCGTCGCCATTGGGCTTCGTTTTATTGCATCCGAAAACCTGATGTTTGGCATTGAAATCACCTAAGAAAATACAGTGTTTTTGATTTTTCACAAAGAATTCAAAGACTTTGCTGTCAACTTTTTTTTCGGTTCATTATAATATGAGATTACGGCAACTTTTTTATGATCTGGTTCAATCTCAGCGGCAATCACCTCTACGTTGAGATGATCGCTTGATATCGTTTTATATTTTAAGTCCTGCCTTATGAGGAGAGCGACTCCGCCTCCACGTTGTGTGGGACGGTCTCGTTTAATGATGCTGAATCCACTTAGCAAAAATGTCTTACTTGGCTTTAACCATGTTTCGCTGATACCAATTACATCTACGTTTGTGAAGTAATCGGACATCTGTGAGCTTTTGCAGTTAACGCTTCGAGCGTTCCACTGAATTATTTTCAACTTATCCATAAGTGTTCAGTACCTGACGTAATTTTACTAGTTAGCGTGTTGTGGGTGTGATTTATATTTTATTTATGGCGGCTTCTATTAGCGAGGAAGAAATTTGAGTTCGATATAATTTGGATGCTGTTTTCCCAACTTCTTTACATATGTCGGAAAGACTGACGTCGAAGTGTTTGTTCATTATATTAAAAACTGAACCAGCCATTAGGCTGCACATCGAATGTGGAGAGGTTGAGTTTTCTACGCTGTTGACATTAATAGCTTTGAGTTCTATGTCGGTTTTAACTTTTTTGTAGTGGGGACACCCCCGATAATTGCTTGGGTGTTGCCCGTTACAATTTGGGCATTTCACTGTTGAAACCTTGCACGACTTTTTTATATGTTTTTCGCCGCATTTCATGCAACGCAGCTCTCCTTTGCATCTGTTCGACATATGGCCAAATGTCTGGCATTTATGACATTGTGTGGGCTGAGGCAAAACACGATACTCCTCAGTCTCATATTTTTGTCCGTTTATACAAACACCTTTGTTAATGAAGTTAAGTTTTATGGCTCTGTTGGGGCATTTTACTTTAATTTTCCACGTAGGGTTGCCTGTAGTCTTAGATATTAGTCTCCCCCACGAGTATCCCGACAGGGCTTCATCAATATCCCCATCATTGATCTTTGTGGGAACCCTTGTGACGACTACGCAGGGGTTTTGCAGCGGTTGATGTGGTTGTTTATTCGTCCGGTGTTTGGCCGTATTATCCTTTCGAGGTTGTTTAGAAAGGGCTCTTACCTTGTCGGCAAAAGATACACCACCGTCAGTGGTGAATGTTGGCGTCGCCGGTATCGTTTCCGTTGCGTTACTGTCTGCCGATTTCCCACCATTGTGGATCTCCGCACTGGTAGTTAATACTGTAACATCCATGGTGTCCGAGGTCTCAACGACAACAACACCCGGGTTATCGGTGTGTGTCGACGCTTTCCGGGTTTTCTTAGCCACCGTTTCTATTTCCAGGGACTCGCCATTTTCCTGGAAGTCTGTATCCAATTTCCTTTTCGGGCGCGGCGTAATCTGATTGACCACATCACAGGTGGGAACAGTAGTTGCCTCTTGCTCTATGAGCGAACGCAACCAGTTGTCTTGACTGGTGGTAACGAGTTCCGAGCCCTGATTTGGTGGTACCTCCAAAGAGATGGCGTGCACAGGTCTCCCCATCTCAACGGTATTATCTATAAAGGGCGAAACAGGTGTCGGATTAGTTTTGCCCACCATCCCCTTGCTAGGATTAGTTTTCGAAAACTGCTGAGTTGTATCAACTGGTTTAGAAACACTAGCGATATCCGTAACTGTGTTCGTTTTAGGGCCCAACGAGTTGGACTCCACACCCTTGCACTTTTGTTTAGAGTTTCCGTTGCTGGGGCACGAACCCAAACCTGAATTATTTCTTCCTTTTCCCTTTTTTCCAGATGCCGACTTATTTTCCTTTTTTGATTCCGTCGAAGCTTTTATTAATTCCATTTTTTCTTTCTCGAACTGTTCTTTGTGAGCCCTAATATCTGAGCGCAAACCCTCTATAGTGTCGTTCAATCTGACTATCTCTTTTTGAAATCCAGATATCATCGATATTAAGGGCCTATATAAGCAATGGAATTTTGTTTATTTTGAAATTCTCACCTCTCATATTCCTTAAATTCAGAGTAAATATACACAAATTATACATCAAAATGAAGGTTGGGATGTATAGAACACGAAACACATATGTAATCAACTCATAGAGTCGACTGTAGGCACCACTGGTTCCTGGAAGTCTGCTACCGTATTCGCACCAGAACTGATAATAAAATAATATTTCATCAGAACAACTTGTGGCCAAATGTGCTTCATATATCCAAGAACAAAGCTAGGCATTCAAAACCCTTTCGAATATAGCGATAGGTCTGCATTTTGGAAAAGGACAACACTGTCTGCATTTTTTATTGAAGATGGTTTCCATGCTCGACAGACATGCGCAAATCACTCGTTACCACGAATTTCCATCAAAAAACAAAATCGTAATTCTAAGAAATTTCAACAGGTATCATGATACCTTGCATTGAATATGGCAACTGTGCAATCTCTATGTAATAACAGTATACTGTATGAAAGCGATCTTTTTCATTATTTGATTTTAGACGGCGTTGTTTTCACATGCTTTTTCTGTCCGATGACGTCGGCCGGAAATCGAAAGTATACCCATACGTAAACAAAAGCAAAGGCGTTGGAATTTTCCCCAATGCAGCTCTGTCGCCGTGCTTTGAAGAATTTTGATCCTCTAGCTTTGTTCTTGGATATGTAAAGCACATTTGGCCACAAGTTGTTTTCGTGAAATATTATTAAATTATCAGCTCTGATGCGAATACGGCAGCAGACTTCCAGGAACCAGCGGTTCCTACAGTCGACTCTATGAGTTGATTACACGTGTGTTTCGTGTTCTATACATCCCAACCTTCATTTTGATGCACATTTTGTCTATATTTAATTTGAATTGAAGGAATATCGGAGGTGAGAATTTTCAAAATAAACGAAATTTCATTACTTATATAGGCCCTTAAGGGGTCGTCCAACCTAACTTTGGTCAATTTTTTTACATTTTTCCCAATGCCTCAGAAACAGATAAGAGAAGTAAGGAAAGGCAAATTATATATCAAAATAATGAGTAAAGTGCATAGAAAAGGTACATATAATTTTTTTCAGGAAAAAAAGTGAATTTTATGATTTTGAAGAAGATTAATTTGCAAATGGCATAAGTAACGAACCGGTAAAACCACAAAATAATCGGTAATTCGAAAGCCTTGTCCTCAATATAATGATAACATACTACAGACTCGGAGAAAGCATTTTTTTGACACACACTCTGGTGGGTTTTGACGTTTGAATGTAATAACATCAACACAAATTTTTGATGTTCCGGATGTGGCCATGTTTCAACGATGTTTTTCCGGTCATGTGATTACGATGTGGTTCTTGCAGAAATACTCAATTTGGGCAATCGTAAGAATACAAGGACGTGATCACGCCCTTTATTTGTTCGAGACAATGTATGAGCGGATTTGCAAACAGGTGACAGCAAGTACTTGAGCTGTTAATGTCATAACTGCAAAATATGGTTCGAAATTCCCTCTCGTGTTTACAGGCCGTCTGAACTTTTTTGACAAAAAATCTGAATTATTGCGCTCTAGAAAGACAACATGAACCACTTGTAAAAAAAATAACCGAGTGTATAAAATCGGGACGATACACATGAAATAAGGCAATATTCATAACAGAGTAAGCAGAATGCTTCAGAAATCACTTTTTCACGAAGTATATTCCAAGTGACCTGGAACTATATTGAGCGTGTTAATTTCCCCCTGTCGCTGCGAAGTTATTTACTTCCTAGTAACCATGGAATTTGAAGGCGGGTATGTTTGATGTCTGCAAAGGACCGATTGAAGATGTATTGAAAATGATGCATTCGTGCTTTTAAATAAGGTGCGCTTGGACGATGCTGAGAATTTAGTTTTTTCTTGCAACCAACCATAGTAATACAAGCGTCGATCAGTGTCTTTTATGATCGTTTTACACTGACAAATGTGACAAATCTCCTTCACCGGAAACCATCCCCCAATTTGCATATCACAATAAACATAACCGCTGTCACGGAGTGTCAGCGTGGCCGTGTGGTGAAAACCAAAACGAATTATCGAATGCACGGTCAATATTAGCTGCAATTGGCTTTTAAATAAATGAAATACACGAAATATTCGCAATTTCTTCATTATTCATGCCGAGTTACTTTTTAACCAAACCACATGCGTTCAGTTTCGTTTGTCGGCATCAAACTGATATTGTTTGTGGTAATTAAATAGTACGAGAAGGCGAAGGAAGCCAAATATTTTCCATCATCTATTATTTAATTCAAATTGATAATTTCTTTTATTTTACTGAAATTATGATCTGATAAGGTGGGTGTGTTGCGATTATTCTGCCCCAGACCTGGAAGTTGGAAAATCAAAGGTGCATCTAGGGCCGTGCAGTGATGACCCCTGTCCTCTTAATCTTAGTCTTACCCATTCATCATTACATGTACCAACATTCCCCCTTGTATCTCAACCATTGCTACTCCAATTTGAAGGATATTTGGTGTTGTGATCGAGCATCATGGGGAAACAATGCCTGTGTAGCTGCTGTAGCATGTGTTTCTTCCCACATTTTTTCAGAGTTGTGGTACTTTTTCACTCTTTTGAGTTAGAAAATTTTGTTTATAACTAGTTGATTTGTTACAGTTTGTTGCAAAGTGCCTGCTAATATCCTCAATTGTATTGCTACAGAATTTTCTGGTGAAGATTTTGTTCCTATTACTTATCAAGCAACAACCTAATGAATATTCTGTATAAAGCCACCAATCTGATGTTTGACACTTTTATCGGAGCTGTTTTGAAGGCTTATGGAACTCAAAATGTTGATTATGGCAGGACTTTTCTATTCACCCATTAATAGATAAATTAAGTGTTGTAGTTGGAAGTAAGAAGCATGAAAGGTCCAGAACTAAAAGTCTAAAAAGAATGTTTTGCAATGTAACATGATTTTTGCAGATACACTTATTTGGAGGTTTACCTGTCTGATAGTGTTTGGAACATGTGTGGCCAGGATCTTCAAAAAGAAAAAAAGAGCTAAACTTTGAGAAAAAAGGCATATGCCTGGAGTGCCGGAGGTAGAGTCATACAAGGAAGAGAGCCCCCCCCCCCCCCCCCGAAATTTTTTGTGTCAAATGGAGCTCACTTGTCATCTTTTGGGGATTGCTTTGTGTACTGCGTTCTTGAAAAAAATATGTGAGACCCTCTGGATGTGCCCTTCTGATCTCAATATGTCAATAAGCCTCCTTGGGGAAAGTACATGCAATAATGGTTATGTAAGGTTGATTTGATGTGTTTTGAATAACAATGTACCTTTAAGTACATTAGATGGTTTATTGCAGTGACAGGTTACAGTTATCCTTATTTCTTCTCCAACAGATATCATGAGTGTATTGGTGTCCAAGAGTTAAACAAAGCTATTATACTTATTGATAAACCAGACAAATTTAACAATTTAATCACTATCAAATTGATGCATGGGATAAAAGGGGTTACAGTGCAAGGGGTTTGTAAATATATTTATTCAACTACAATGTATGACTTTGCAGTGCATTCTACATAGGAGAATATCAAATTTTCTTTCCAAACCATTACAGTAACACATACATCTTGATATTGGGAGATACTCTTTTGTCCTTCCATACTTCTTCTGCTGGACTCCTTCAAGTTGACCTTTGTTGAACTCCCCAAATCAAAACATAAACAAAAAGAAAATGTCTGCCTTCAATCAGTGAGCACTCCACTTATAACATTTGGTCTCAATCTTCATTACTTTCATGAATTAGGAAAAGATTTCTTCGAGTATGTACTTAAATGTTTATAGAATACAGCTGTTATTTTATTTTGAGGTATTTTATTGTAAAAATTTTGTTCTCTTACTAATGCCAAAGCAGACTTTCAGGTCCTGCTATTTACACATGGCAGCAGTTCCATGGCAAATTTCAGTTTCCACATGTTCTATGTTTCATTTCAAGCATTTTGGTATATAATTTATTGGGGTTATTCATTTTGGGCCTTTTTTAGACTTGAAAGAAAATTACATGAAATTTGACCAAAGTTAGGTTGGACGTCCCCTTAAGGGCCTATATAAGTAATGAAATTTTGTTTATTTGGAAAATTCTCACCTCTGATATTCCTTCAATTCAAATTAAATATACACAAGATGTACATCAAAATGAAGGATGGGATGTATAGAACACGAAACACATGTGTAATCAACTCATAGAATCGACTGTAGGCACCACTGGGTCCTGGAAGTCTGCTGCCGTATTCGCACCAGAACTGATAATTTAATAATATTTCACGAAAACAACATGTGGCCAAATGTGCTTTACATATCCAAGAACAAAGCTAGGGGACAAAAATTCTTCAAAACACGGCGATAGAGCTGCATTGGGGAAAATTCCGAAGCCTTTGCTTTTGTTTACGTATGAGTATACTTTCGATTTCCGGTCGACGTCATCGGACAGAAAAAGCATGTAAAAACAACGCTGTCTAAAATCAAATAATGAAAAAGATCGCCTTCATACAGTATACTGTTATTAGATAGAGATTGCACAGTCACCATATTCAATGCAAGGTATCATGATACATGTTGAAATTTCTTAGAATTACGATTTTGTTTTTCGATGGAAATTCGTGGTAATGAGTGATTTGCGCATGTCTGTCGAGCATGGAAACCATCTTCAATAAAAAATGCAGACAGTGTTGTCCTTTTCCAAAATGCAGTCCTATCGCTGTATTCGAAAGTGTTTTGAATGCCTAGCTTTGTTCTTGGATATATGAAGCACATTTGGCCACAAGTTGTTCTGATGAAATATTATTTTATTATCAGTTTTGGTGCGAATACGGTAGCAGACTTCCAGGAACCAGTGGTACCTACAGTCGACTCTATGAGTTGATTACATATGTGTTTCGTGTTCTACACATCCCAACCTTCATTTTGATGTATAATTTGTGTATATTTAATCTGAATTTAAGGAATATGAGAGGTGAGAATTTCAAAATAAACAAAATTCCATTACTTATATAGGCCCTTAAATCCATTCCCGAAGTGGGTTCAGTGGTGGAGTTAGTTGCCATGTCACTCTGTTCAGTTATCAGTTATTGTCTAAGTTATCAGCAAATTATTGGTAAAATATTTCGTTGAAGTATATTTAGTTTTAACAGAGAAAAGCAGACAGAAAATAGATAAAGTTAAAGATAAACACTTACAAAATTACACCAGTCGTGTGCAGTGAAATCAAAACTGAGGAGGTGCGAAGGGTGATCTCAAAATTGAGGAATGGAAAAGCGGGAGGGGTGGACGAAATTCCTAACGAGTTTATCAAAAAAGGGGGAGAGGAACTCTTGGAAAGTCTAACTGCCCTATTCAATTTAGCCATAGAAAAACAAGAGGTCCCAAAGGAGTGGAGGGAAAGCAAAGTGACATTTATTCACAAAAAGGAGGAAAAAGAAGTTTTGGATAACTATCGAGGGATCTCTGTCAGTAGCAACATTGGAAAGGTGTTCTGTAAAGTCCTTTATGGGAGACTAGAGGAGGTAATTGAGGAGAAGGGTTTTTTGGGAGAAATCCAGAATGGCTTCAGGAAGGGAAGGAGAGTTACTGACCATCTTTTCACACTATCCCAAATGATAGAATCCGCGAAAGCAAAAAAGAAAAAGATGTTTATGGCCTTTTTGGATATCAAGAAGGCATACGATAGAGTATGGAGGAAAGGTATGTGGCGCAAGCTGGAGGCTATGGGCTTAGGAGGCGAGTTTGTTGGAATTATGAAAGCATTACATAAAGATGTACAGAGTGAACTTAGCCTGGGAAACATTACAACGAAACGTGTGCCTATGGAGATAGGCCTAAAACAGGGGTGTATCCTTTCGCCGATCCTGTTTGCATTGTACATCAAAGGTTTAGGAGATGAACTCCTGCGTAGCGAGGAGGGGGTAGCAGTTGGTGACTTGAAGATCCCAGGGCTATTTTTTGCAGACGATATGGTTGTAGTGTCAGAAAGCGAAGAGGGGCTAACGAAAATGCTGGGAATTGTTGGGAAATATGGGAGCAAATGGAGACTCGAACTTAATGAAAGCAAGAGCAAAGTTACACCTGTGGGCCGCAAAGTGGACCCCACTCGAAGGTGGAGAGTGGGTGAGTTCTGCATTCCGGAAGGGAGCAGCAAACTTCTCAGTGTGGGAGAGACGGGTGATTACGAGTATTTGGGGGTAAATATAAACATTACAGGAAGAAAGTTCTCTTACAATATTGCCATTGCCTTAAACAAATGGTAACCTTGGATATATTTTCTTTAAATTTGCACTAATGAACGTGATGGGGTCCGAAGCACTTCACCTGCTCTCTTCTCCCATTCCCATTGCTTTCAACGTGTTTTCCTGAAATGTTCACACCTCGTGACCTGTGACCTTGCATAGATTAAAAGGAAAGATAGCAGTTTCGAAAAAGGCTTATTGTGACTGGTGGATCTGAAGAAGATTTTCAAAGAAATCTCCTCATATTGCCCTCAGGGACCCAATTCGGACAACTTTAATCTGCCCCCCCCCCCCCCCCCTCCGAGATGCTGTATGCAAATTATCAAAATAGTTTCCAAGTTAAACTTTGGGCTCCCATAGAGAGCCTCAATATTAAAGGACTCAATTTCAACATACTTGAATCTGGACACCCATCCCCCACGCCCACCCCACTACACACCAAGAGGTTATGTACCAAATATGAAGGAATTCTGACTGGTGGATCTGTAGGAGGCGATTTTTAAAGAAATTTCTTCATACTGCACTAAGTTAAAATTTGGGCTTCAATAGAGAGGCCAAATATTAACTTAGTAACCCAATTTGAACAAACTTGAATCTGACCAATACCCCCTCCGGGAGATGTTGTATATCAAATATCAAAATATTTTCATTTGTGGATATGATGAATAACACAACACTTTCAGTGTATTGTAGCCAGTGCAATTCAACACTTTCATGCTGCTACCGGAAGGAAGATGAACCAAGTGATCATGAGAACTTAATCTAACAAGAGGCCCCAGGGGGCCTAAGGGCACTCACCTGACATTGTAGCCCAAATATCAAACCCGCGAAATGATTGAACAAGTTGCATCTGCCCATCCAAAGAAAAGCTTATTCAAATATCAAAACATTCTGACCGGAAGATCTGAAAAAAAAAGATTTTTAAAGAATATTCCTCATATTGAACTAAGTTATAACTCAGGCTCCCAAAGCGAGCCCAAATATGAACCCAGGGACTTGGCTTGAATCTCACCTCCGTAAGGATGCTGTATACCAAATATAAAAAGAATCTGATTATTGGATCAGAAGAAAAATATTTTTAAAGAATATTCCTCATACTGAACCAAGTTATAATTCGGACTCCCACAGGAAGCCCAAATATGAACCCAGGGATTTGGCTTTAACAAACTATATCTTACCTCCCTAAGGATACTGTATACCAAATATCAAAAGATTCTGACTGGTGGATCTGAAGAAGATGTTTGAAGAATATTCCTCATATTGAACTAATTTGAAACTTGGGCTCCCATAGAGAGCCCAAATATGGACCCAAAGAATTGATTTCAACAAATATGTGAATCAATCTTCCAAAGATGTTATACGTGAAATATGAAAGCTTTTGGAGCAGAGGTTTGGGAGAAGAAGATTCTTTAATGTTTTTCCTATTACCTACAGTGTTAAAAAATGATGACATGGCACTTTTTCAAAAGTCCCAGGAAAGTACCCTATGAAACAACCAACAGAACTTTTTTGGGACCCTTCCTTTCTGCTGGTCCTAAGGAAGCTTCACACCAAATAAAAATCTCAGTGCTGTGCAGTTTTGGAGATATGGGCATTTTAATTGTTTTTCTATTTTTAGCTCCTGTGGTTCCCATGGGGGCAACAGGGAAAATGTTTTTTGGCATAAATTAAGTACATATGACCCAATAAGCCCTCAAATCAAATTTGATTCAAATCAGCCTCTCAGTTCGGAAAATAGAAATTTTGGGCAGGGCCAAAATTCTTGCCCCTCAAATAACGACGGCTAATATAGCCCCCAAACTTCTTTTGAACGAATCTGAGTCTACACCTCAAAAGGAAGCTGCACACCAAACATCAAGTCTCTGCTACTGCTCGTTCATGAGAAGATTTTTTAAAATTTAGGCACACTTTTGGGTGTGGCCCTACCCAGGGGTGGGGCATCTTGATTTGAACAAAATCAAAATGCGATGTCATAACAAACAAGCATCTCAAATTTCACTTAAATGGGTTCAGTGGTTTTGGAGAAGTCACAAACACCATGTTCATGGATGACGGACAGACGATGGGCAAAGAGTGATCACTAAAGCTCACCCTGACTTTCAGTCAGGTGAGCTACAAAGCTAGATTCCAACCATCGCTTTTTGATGGTGTGCAATGGCCCTGTAGTTTAGTGTTGGAATCCTGATTGCCAAGCGGTGTTGCCGAGGGTTAGAATCCTGATGGGGGATCAGAAACCAACATTCTAAATTCCCCTGAAACATGAAAAAAAAACCACACACACACACACACCTTCCGAGAGGTTGTGTACCAAACACGAAATGATTCTGACTGGTGGATCTGAAGAGGATTTTTAACTCTTAACCTGCTGAGTATTTTCAAGATATTTTTTTCATAAAATCTAGTCATGGCTGCTGTAAAGCAGCCATGACAAGAGTTGATGAAAATTGATCTAAATATAACAAGAAATCACTGGTGAAAAAATCCATTCAATTTACAGGGGAAAATGTGTTTAAATATGCCCAAATTATATTTATATCAGTGACAAGAGAAACCCTGTGCTTGGCAGGAATATCTACCAGCAGCATGTAAACAGTTAATGAAGAGGCCAAATATGAACTCAGGAACTCAATTTGAGCAAACTTGAATCTGACCTCCCCAAGAAATGGTGTATACCAAATATCAAAATATTGTCACTTGTGGATCTGATGAAGAAGAGTTTTAGAGAATATTCCTTATAATGCACTAAGTCAATCTTTGGGCTCTCATAGAGAGACCCAGTATTAAGCCAGGGATTTGATTTGAACAAACTGGAATCTGACATCACCAGATATGCCACATAGATATGAAAGGATCCTGACTGGTGGATCTGAAGTTTTTTCCAGAAATGCCCTCATTTGCACTAAGATAAAATTCGGACTTCTACAGGAAGCCAAGATATTAATCGAGGGACTTGGTTTAAACAATCTTGAATCTGATCTTAATAACAATGATGTACACCAAACATCATAAGATTCTGATTGGTGGATCAGAAGAAAAATTGAAGATTATTCCCTATATTGCCCTCAGTTGAAAATTTGGGTTCCTGTATTGAACTTAAATATAAACCAAGGGGCTCCATTTTAACAAACTTGTATGTGATCCCCCCCCTCCCCCCCACCTCCACCCTTCCCAAATGATGTTGCATACCAAATATCAAAAGATTCTTACCACTGGTTGTGGAGGAAGTTTTTTAAAAAAAATTTTGCAAATGAGCCAACTCACAGACTCGGCATTTTTTCGATGTTCCCCTACAGAAAACCCTGACAAAACCAATGGCAATTTTTTTTAGTCCTGGTAATTCATCCTTGTTTCCTCGGCAAAAAATTGCTGTGGAAACTGGTGCTTCTACAATGTGCAGAATCCTTCACTATATTTGATCATGCCAATATCATGAACCATGTGAATGCTGAGGCAGGCCTTTAGATTACACCATTTTCACACCTTTTACAGGTGTCCCCAAATTAGAGATGGTGTGACGGCATCAAGAAAATGAAAGTGTCAATGACACTGTAGCTCAACTTGACAAACTTGAACTTGACAAGTTTAAATGAAAAGGCAAAACTGAAGATCATTAGTACCAATGTTATTTGATGAAATTTCAACATAACTGCATTGTGTGTGCACAACGTTAGAGTAATCCATGCATTTTTAAATGTAAACTGTAAGACTGGCTAAAGGAAGAATGCTGATACACAAATGCAGTATGTTCAGAGGTTATTGTAAATGGCAACTTTTTTCACACAAATGAATGCTAATCAATAGCTCTTATCTAAAGGTCTTACCTAATCAGCACACCAAGTTCAAAAACAGTCCTATGATAAATGTGGCCTGCACAAATGCAATAAATTCAAAGATTGTTGCCAACAGCAACAGTTTTTGATGGAAATGAAAAGAAAATCAATAGCTCCTATCTTTGTCACCCTGCATAAACATACAAAGTTTCAAAACAACCTGATAATGAATGTGCCCTCTGAGGCATGCCAAAGGAAGATGTTAATGCACAAATGCACTAAGTAGAAGGTCATTGCTTGTGGCAATGGATTTTGGGGATTTTTTTATGGAAATTCCTAAATATACCATGCAGAGAGTGCAAAAGGGTTAAGTTGATGCACAAATCCAGTAAGTTCAAAGGATGGTGATAACGACAATAATTTTTTATGGAAATAAAAAAAGCAATAGCTCACATCTAGAGGTCACCCCAAACACACATACCAAGTAGGGCTTCATAGTATTTCGGTATACCGGTAATACCAGTATTAATATTGTTACCGGTTGAATCCCAAATACATTTTTTATTACCGGTATATCGCCACAGACAGTATTGATTTTTCAGCTTCTGAAAAAGTGAAAACGAAAATAGAAGATTACTTTGTGTTTACCTTGAAACATTAAAATTTAAATGTAGTTTCATAAATAACTGTAGGATTATAATTATCTGCAATCCCAATGTAGTCCAGTCGATAGTTTTCATAACAGTTAAATCCATTTGATAAAAAAAAACTTTAAAAGGTGTACAATTATGAGACCATGACATTGTGTGTCGCGTGTCCAAGCCATCTTTGCAAGTCGCATTTCCCTTTTGAGGTCGGCGTTGTTTATACTCGTGCAACGACTGCAATGTTTGAAACACCATTCAAACCATCCCGACTAGATCAGAGAAATTGTCTGATAGGTAATTAACCATTGTATCTTATATTACAAGAACAACAACATCTGTCTGCATTGAAGAGGTGCACACAATGGCAGGTTGTACAAACAATTGACCATTGACGATATATATATGCCAAACATTAATCACACAGCACAACTGTCTCAGTAATCAATACAATAATGGATCTCATTAAGAAAAAGAAAGCTACCTCAATTATATAGTCATTTTTTGGACTATTATATAAATCTATTAAGGGGGGTGAAGAATTGTCAATAAAAATAATTACCAAATATCATTTTCTTATTTCTGGATTTAATGTCCCACATGAGGTCAATACAGAGTCCGTCAAAATAAATGAATTTCAAGGCCTGGCTGAGAAAAAATCTTCTAAGTAAGCAGGCAACTTGCTCAATATGTATAGTATGAGTGAAAATAAGATGCAGCATAACCACAAACTAAGTATCTCACTTCTTCTATGTTGATAACACCAGAATCTGACATCATTTGCTGGAAAGTTCTGTGAGAGCTTTCCAGAAACTAATGTCAGATTCTGGTATTATTAACCGAGAAGAAGCAGAACACATAGTGTCTAGTGGCTATGCTGCAACTTGTACTGTAAATTGTAAGATAAGCAATACAGCATAGTGAAACCCACATGGTTTGATTCCTTGTGTAACCTGGAAGTTGTGCAATTTCTACCAACACAAGGCTTTCTGAAGAAGCCATCCTCGGCAGTATTTTTGCTGTGAATATTTTTCATCTCCTCAGCATTTTCCTCAGCACTGCTGATTGCTGAGGGTGAATTACCAGGGCTGTTTTTATCATTCAATTCTACTGGTCCAAAGGATGCTTCATACCAAATAACAGTTATCTGTTCCATGTGGTTTGAAAAAATGGGAGTTTGAAAATATTTCTGTTTTTAGCTCCTAGAGTTCTCACAGGGACACAGGAGGAAAAATGTTTTTTAGCATGAGTCAAGTACTTGTGACCCAATAATGCCACCTACCAAATTTGGTTCAAATCAGACCATCATTTCAGAAAATAGAAATTTTAGGCAGGGCCAAAAATCTTTCCTTTGAACAGACATGATTCTACACCTCAAAAGGAAGCTCTATATATACATGAGAAGATTTATGAAAAAATTTATGAAAAAAAAAAAATTGGAGCATTTTCCCCCACCTTCCACCACCCTCTCTATGGGGCTGTGCATGTTGAGTTGAACAAAAATGCAATGCCCCGTCAGAACCATCAGTCACATAAACTTTGACTTGAATTGGCCATATTGGAAGCTCCATATATACATGAGAAGATTTATGAAAAAATTTATGAAAAAAAAAAAATTGGAGCATTTTCCCACACCCTCCCCCACAGGGCTGTGCATGTTGAGTTGAACAAAAATGCAATGCCCCTTCAGAACCATCAGTCACATAAACTTTGACTTGAATTGGCCCAGTGGTTTTGGAGAAGTTCATATCAGTGTTGATGGACGACAGACCAAACGCGATTAGCTTGACAACTACATCAAGGTGGGCTAAAAATGCAACCTACAAACTATTTTCCATTAGCTCCTGTCTGTATGACATTCAAATGGTTTCTCACGGTATGAGTTTTTACATGTCTAGTGAGTATTGAATTCAGACTAAATGATTTGTTACAAAAAGCACATTCAAATGGTTTCTCACCAGTATGAGTTCTTAGATGTTTGAGGAGATCGGATTTCGCACCAAAACATTTGTTACATATATTACATTCAAACGGTTTCACGCCAGAGTGAATTGTTAAATGTTCTGTGACCTTTGACTTTGTTCTAAATGATTTGTTACATACATTACATTCAAATAGCTTCTCACCTTTGTGAATTGACATATGGTCAGCAGACTGCGACATTGTTCTAAATGATTTGTTACATATATTACATTCAAATGGTTTCTCACCCGTGTGAATTCTTAAATGTTCAGTGAGGTGTGACCTCATTGTAAATGATTTGTTACATATATTACATTCAAATGGTTTCTCACCAGTGTGAATTCTTAGATGCCTGGTGAGCTCAGAATTCTGTCTAAAAGACTTGTTACATATATTACATCCAAATGGTTTCTCACCAGTGTGAATTCTTAGATGGCCGGCAAGGAATGACTTCATTCTGAATGATTTGGTACATATTTTACATTCAAATGGTTTCTCACCAGTGTGAATTCTTAAATGTTCGGCAAGGTATGACTTCATTCTGAAGGATTTGGTGCATATATTACATTGAAATGGTTTCTCGCCAGTGTGAATTCTTAGATGTTCAGTGAGGTGTGACCTCGTTCTAAATGATTTGTTACATACATTACATTCAAATGGTTTCTCACCAGTGTGAATTCCTAGGTGCCTGGTGAGCTCGGAATTCTGCCTAAAAGACATGTTACATATATCACATGCAAATGGTTTCTCACCAGTGTGAACTCTTAGATGTCCGACAAGGAATGACTTCATTCTGAATGATTTGGAACATATATTACATTCAAATGGTTTCTCACCAGTGTGAATTCTGAGATGTTCGGCAAGGTATGACTTCATTCTGAATGATTTGGTACACATATTACATTCAAATGGTTTCTCACCACTGTGAATTCTTAAATGTTTGACGAGGTATGACTTCTTAATGAAAGATTTGTTACATATACTGCAAAATGGTTTCTCGTCAGTATGAGTTCTTAGATGTTCACTGAGTTGTGTGATCTGACTGAAAGACTTGTTACATTTGGCACATTCAAATGGTTTCTTGTCAGTATCAGTTTTTAGATGTTCAGTAAGTTGTGTGTTTTGGCGGAAAGACTTGTTAAAATTGGCACATTCAAATGGTTTCTCGCCAGTATGAGTCCTTAGATGTTCAAGAAGATGAGCTTTCTGGCTGCAAAATTTGTTACATGTATCACATTTAAATGGTTTCTCACAAATAGGAGTTCTAAAATGTTCAGTGAAATTGGATTTCATACTGAATTCCCTTTTATATATACTGCAAGCAAATAGTTCCTCACTAACAAAACTACCTAGATATGTCGTGAGAACTGATTTCTGAGTGAACGATTTGTGAAATATAGTGCATTCAAATGGTTTCTGACCAATATGTGTTGTTAGATGTGTAGTGAGAGGCACATTTCACTTCAATAATTTGTTACATATGTTACATTCAAATTGTTTCTCACCAGTATGAGTTCTCTGTTGTAAATATTGAGGTCTGTGTTCCTTCCAACTGAATGATTTGTTTCACTTCACATTCAAATGGTTTATTCCCAGTACAAGTTCTCATCCAGTAAGATGAGTATTCCAGCAGAAATATTTGTTATATATATCACATTCAAATGATTTCTCACCAGAAATGAGTTCTTAGATATGAAGTGTTGCATATGTCATGTCTGAATGGTTTCTCAGAGTTTCTCCCCAATGCGAGTTCTGAAATGTCTCCCGAGACATGATTTCATATGGTGAGATTTCTTACATGTGAAACAATCAATTGGTTTCTCACCTTCATGAATTCGAAGATGCAGTGACACTTGATCTTTGAAAAATATGTTACATATATTACATTCAACTGGTTTCACAACAGTATGAGTTCAAAGGTGTGCAATGGGAATCGTGCTCCAAGTGAGATTTGTTACATGTCACGTTTGAATGGGTTTTCACCAGTGCTCAAAGATGTTGAATGAGATGAGGTTTTGACTGCAAAAGGTTTGTTACATATTTTACAAGGAAATGGTTTCACGCCAATATATGTACCGAGATGGCTCCTACACTCTGATTTGCCATTGAAAGCTTTCTAGCATATATTAAATGCAGTTGATTTCTCACCACTACAATCCTTGGGTTGGTCCATGATATTTTATTTTATACATATTCAGGACTTGTTGGATATATCATACAAATGAAATCCATCATTCAAGACTCAAGTGATGATTCACAGCTTTAGTTTGAATGATTTATAAACAAGAGTTATTCATCCTGAAAAGTGTCAAATACATAAAGTATGTATTATTAATCAACTTGACGACACAATTAATTTTAGTTTGTTAAGAATCTTGTGTGAAAGGATTCAGTTCCTGATAGTTTGATGTTTGATGACACTTATCAAAAGCTGTGTTAAAAGCCTTATAATCAAATCTCAATCAGAAAACCTGGATTCTTGAATGCTGCTCATAACGAATCTAAAGGAACATTAAGCCAGAATGGCGATCTGAAATTTCTCCATCACAAGTCTGTTTACATTTACTCCACAGCAAGACATTTTTCACCAAGTTCTGGAAAAAGAAACAAAATAAAATCAACTGCAGTTCTACACAAATTGTCCTTTCCTTTGCTTAGTGTTCTCAAAATTACAAGGCAAGACCAGTTATTTTTCATTCGCCTTGACATTAGACTGCAAGCTCAGAACCAGCAAGAAAGTTTATGTTCATTCGTTTGTTAATACCGTTAAAACTAGAAGTCCTGTCCTGAAATGTGCACAAATAGCACGTCGATCTGCACGTTAATCTACGCGATATGACCATAGCAAGGCTGTCAAATTCTGTAAATATGGCCTGTGCACAAGCAATGTTTCAGTCAATGGACCTCTGGGTAACCCGGAGGTCCATTGGCAGAAACATTGCCCATTTTTGCTATGAGTAATCAGGAGAACCTGCCGTGCTTTGGATGCCATTCGATATGGCAATTGCGCGCAATTCTTACGCGCAATTAAGTCTAGATAAGTGCACATTTCGTGACAGGACTTCTAGTTTTAACTGTACTTACAGAACATCAGTTTATTCTGCAACCAAACAAATTTTTTGATCTTGTCAATATTAGATCTGGGTTGTATTTTGGTATTTCTGCCAAGTTTCACTTTCAATACCACAAAACCAAACCTATCCTGTACAAAACAAGAAGCTAAACTAAGCCAAAATGCTCACCTGAATAAAATTATCAACACTGGCCATCAGTGTCGAGAGATCAGAGAAAGAGGCAAACAGGAAGTGTCACCTTGTTCATTCACTGCATTGACCTTCACTAAAAATTCTCTAAAAAATGTGGTTTTGTTTTTCCCAGCACACAACCTACAACAGGCTTGAGATTGTATTGAATGAAAGTGTCAATGACACGGTAACTTACCTTGACTTTAAGTGGCATTGATGAAATCAATGTCATACTTAATTCAAGTTGCATTTAAATAAGCTGTGTCATAAATCACTGACATTTTGTATTATGTCAGAAAAAAATAAACCTAAAAAGTAACAAGAGGCCCCAAAGCACCTTAATTGTTCACCTGCAAAAATGGTTAAAAGAAGTATTTGGGGTCACATTCAGTTAGACATGGTTCATCTACCCTACAAAGGAATGAAGTCATGAAAGGCAAATTTTATGGAAAACACTAAGGAAGCACTTGAACAAACCTGAACCTAACATGCCCACACTGCTACAGCCACCCCACCCCCATCCATAGAGAGCCCAAATATTAAGCCAGAGACTCAAAGTGAACCAACTTGAATCTGATCCCCCTTGGGAAGTTTTCTATCAAAAATGAAAGAATTCTGACTGGTGGATCTGAAGAAGAAGGTTTTTAAAGAAATATCCTCACATTGTACTAAGTTAAACTTTGGGCTCAAACAGGGAGCCAAAATATTAACCCTGGGACCCGATTTGAACAAACTTGAATCTGACCCATCTCGAGACGTTGTATACCAAATATGAAACGATTCCAATTGGTGGATCTGAATAAGATTTTAAAAGAAATTCCCTCATATTCCACTAAGCTGAAATTCCGGTAGCCCAAATTAATAACCCAGGGGCTCGATTTGAACAAATTGGAATCTGACCCTCCTAGAGATGTTGTATACCAAATATGAAAGGATTCTGACTGATGAATCCGAAGATGATTTTAAAAGAAATTTCATCATATTGCTCTGATAGGGAGCCCAAATATCAACCCATGGATTCGATTTCAAGAAACTTGAAACTGACCCCTCTAGAGATGTTGCATACCAAATATCAGATGATTCAAATTGATGATTCTGAAAAAGCTGATTTTTAAAGAAATTTCCTCATATTGCACTAAGTTAAAATTTGGTAGGAAGCCTAAATATCAAACCAGGGACCAGATTTGAACAAACTTGAATCTGACCCTCCTAGAGATTTGTATACCAAATATGAAAGGATTCTGACTGGTGGATCTGAAGAAGATTTTTCAAGTAATTTCCTCATATGGCACTGTTGAAATTTGGGTTCCCATAGGGGGCCCAAATATCAACCCAGGGACTAGGTTTGAACAAACTTGAATCTGACCCTCCTAGAGATGTTGTATTCCCAATATGAGAACACTCTGATTACAGGGTTTAAAGAAGATTTCTTAAAAAATTCTGCATATTGCATGAAGTTGATATTCGAGCTCCCATAGGGAGTCCAAATATTTACCCAGATAACTGATCTGAACAAACTTGAAACTGATTCAACTCTAGATGTTGTATACCAAATATGAAAAGATTCTGACTGGTGAATCTGAAGAAGATTTTTAAAGAAATTTCCTCATATTGCACTAAGTTAAAATTCAGGCTCCCATAGGGAGCCCAAATATAAACCCAGGGACTCGACTTGAACAAAGTTGAACCTGACCGGCTGACCCCTCCTCTGAAGAAGATTTTTAAAGAAATTTCCTCAAATCGCACCAAGGTAAACTTTTGACTCGAATAGACCAAATACTAACTCAGAAACCCAATTTGAAGAAACTTGAATCTGACCCCGTAGAGATGTTGCATACCAAATATGAAGGCATTCTGACTGGCGGATATATATTTCACTATGTTAAAATTCAGGCTCCTACATGGAGCCCAATTATTAACCCAGGGACTCGATTTGAACAAACTTGAATCTGTTTCTCCTAGAGATGTTATATACCAAATATCAAAAGATTCTATTTGACGGTTCTGGAGAAGAAGATTTTTTAATTTTGGAAAACAATTTATTGGCACTATCAGAGTAATGCCCCTTGTGGTGCCCCCTGTGGGTGTGACAACATTATTTGAACAATGCCCCCTGTGGGCGTGACAACTTCATTTGAACAAACTTGAACTGACATATGATAAGGAACATGCACGTCAAATTTGGCTCCAGTCGGCCCTGTGGTTTAAAAGAAGTCGATAATGTAAAGTTCACGCCAGACGATTGACGATGGACAAAAAGTGATCACTTAAGCTCCCGCAGATTTTCAGTCAACTAAAAAAATGACAACGACCAATCCAAGCAACCATTTGAGATGGAAATATCACATTCTCCTCATATCAAGTCCATTGTGCTGAGTTTCAAGAAACTGATGCATGTGACCTCAGCCTGCACTGAAACAATCCAAGATGGCTGCTATGGTGACCATTGTTTTGCAGCCGAGCATGACCAAAACAAGACCAAGACATTCCCATCCATTCACTGTACTGAGTCACCTTACTAAGTGTCCTGAAAACTGATGCATAAATGTGACAAGTAGCCCAAGTTGAAAAAATTCAAGATGACTGCTGCAGTGGACAATTGTGAGAAACATTTATTGATTGATGTTCAAGGTCACATATTTCTGCACAATGGCCAATCACGAACACAATATGGAGATAAAGACAAGTCCAGCCAATCATTTATACCCATGTTGTCCATTTTAAAGGACTTCCACCCCAGGCATTGACTATGGAGTCCTACAGTTAAAACTAGAAGTCCTATCATGAAATGCTCACAAATAGCACGTTGATATGCGCGTTAATGTACGCGTTGTGGCCCAAGTAAAGCTATCAAATTCTGTACATGTGGCCTGTGCACAAGCAATGTTTCAGCCAATGGACCTCCGGGTAACCCGGAGGTCCATTGGCATAAACATTGCATGTGTTTGCTATGAGTAACCAAGAGAACCTGCCGTGCTTTGGATGCCATTCGATATGGCAATGTGCGCAATTCCAACGCGCAATTAAGCCTAGATAAGCACACTATTTGTGGCAGGACTTCTAGTTTTAACTGTATTTTAACAGTAAAAAAGATCTTGTTTACCACAGTAAATGAGCACTGCTTCACTACCAGGGGTCGCCACAGGGAAACAGTAAATATAATGGGACATTCTCATGAACCTTAAGTAGCATTACAAATTTGGTGATGATCTAAAGAAAACAGAGGGCCATGGGCCATACTGAATGAACTGTGGAAGGCGGTCAGAAAAATCAAAGATGGTTGCCATACTCAACTATTTGGTATGAAGTGTGCACAAGTTGAACAATGAACAAGAGGCCCCAAGGGGCCTCAATCGTTGAACCGGACAAAGTGGTTCAAAGAACTCATTTGGATCACATTCAGTTGGTCATGGTTCACTACAGAGGAATGAAGTCAGGAAATTATTCATAACTCTAGTATCCATGTCAAAGGATTATTGCGATCAAATAGAACATAAATATTAACCCACGGACCCAATCTGAACAAACTTAAATCTTACACACACACCCTAACACCCCCCCCCCCCTCCCCCAAAATGCTGTATACCAGATATAAAAGCATTCGGATGGTGGATCTGAAGATTTTCAATGAAATTTCATCATATTGCACTAAGTTAAAATTCAGTCTCCCATAGGGAGCCCAATTATTAACCCAGGGATGCAATTTGAACAAACTTGAATATGACCCTCTCCACCCCCCCCCCCCCCCTCCTCCACATTTTGGGAAGTATCCATTAGAGAGACCGCAGTTTAGGAGGCTAGTGTATTATTTATTATTATTATTTATTGGTGTTTAAGGTTACATATTTCTGCACAATGGCTAATCATGACAGTGACAGTTTTACGGGTGGAGGAAGCCGGAGTACCCGGAGAGAACCACCGAGCAATGGTGAGCAACTGTCAGCTCCCCATTCCCCAACATACGAACTCCACACAAGCAGGGTTAGCATTGGTTGAAGACAGGTGCACCATCGACGAGCAGTACGCCTTAGTACACAACGTCACCGTGCCCCCACGTAGGCAAGGACACAATGCGATTGACGCAGGTGGGAGGAGGCTAGTGAGTCTACCGAAAAAAGTATTGGGACATTGTTTCAGGATTTTATGAGACCTCGTCCCCTCCTGGGGAAGACGACTTACATTTTTTAATTGTGTTTGCCACTTCTTCTTGGCTTATCGGTTACATCTAACTGCCCTCCCTGCCCCCCCCCCCACCCCCCAAAGAGGGGAGGGAAGGACATAGGGCAACAACATTTTCACATAAAAGCACTCTAATTCATCCAGGAACTTGATTTTGTAAAGAATCGAAAAACAAATTTCTGAATTTTGGTCCAAAATTTCAGTCGGTACAGACCAAAAATTTTCAGGATATAAATTTTTTTTTTCGTCTCAAAATTGAACAAAACACATAAACAAGTACACCGCCGGGCTGTGGATCAATATATGGCCGCCTATGAAGAAATTGTGCTTGCGAAGAAATTTTTAGTTGAACAGGTCAATAATTCCTTCAAAAATAATTGTACATTCCTGCCTTACGGCCCATTAAAGTTGAATACAGTTAAAACTGTAAGTCCTGTCACGAACTGCGTGCTTATCTAGGCTTAATTGCGCGTATGAATTGCACGCAATTGCCATATCGAATGGCATCCAAAGCACGGCAGGTTCTCATCGTTACTTATAGCAAACACAGGCAATGTTTCAGCCAATGGACCTCCGGGTTACCCGGAGGTCCATTGGCTAAAACATTGCTTGTGCACAGGCCACATTTGCAGAATTTGATAGCCTTACTATGGTCATATCGCGAAGATTAACGCGCATATCGACGTGCTATTTGTGCGCATTTCAGGACACGACTTTTAGTTTTAACTGTATATTGTTTTCAAGTTATTGCAAAGAGAATAAAAAATCACCAAAACTCCTAGATGGTTGCCATGGCGGCCATATGTTGGATGTATTGTTTTCAAGTTATAGCATGGACAAATAAAAGTTAACAGATGGAGGGACGGCGGACAACGATGCTGGTTATTGAAAGGAACCATCCTTTAGTCATGACTAATCAACCATAGAAAAACAGTATCTGTTGGATGTACTGTTTTCAAGTTTTCACATGGGCAAACAAAAGTTAATGGATGGATGGACGGACAGACAAATGGATGGACAGACGGACAATGATGCTGGTTATCGAAAAGAATTCGTTCGGAATTTCATCAGTCCCTCCCGCTTTACCATTTTTTAATTTCGAGACCACGTTCCGCACTTCTTCTGCCGTTATTTCGCTACATACACGATTGGATAGGTTCTCCTCCACCAGTGTATTTCTTTTTGGTGGGGACCCACTGCCCCATCGCCTATCGTTTATCTTTTCCCAGTGCTTGACTAACTCTGAAGCGATACGGCCTTTATCTTCTGTACTTTCCCCATCCACTTTGATACTCTTCACACTACTTTTCCCCCGTTTATTTACCCAGTTCCAAAATACGTTTGAGCTCGAACCCCCCGTTTTCTTTATTGTTCTGGCAAGACTGCAATTGCGCTCCTTCCTATTATTATTCTTTATCTCATTCACCTTTTTCCGTGCCAGTTCATATTGTCCTTTCATTAGTCTCGTGTCATTGTTATCCACCCCTTTAAGCTTCCTACTTCTTCTGTAAGCAGCGCATTTTACCTTCCTTTCTTTTATAGCCTTTTTCAGTCCCTCGTTAACCCTGTATCCAAGCTCTCTCGTTGGGACCCTCACCCTTCCTATACACTCCTTCCCTGCCTCTGTTAGGCTATTTACTATGCCATCTGAAATACTCTGGACATTTGCATCCCTAGGTATACATTCAAGATTTGGTTTTAGTTTTTCCCGAAACTGCTTCCAGTCGGCTCCTTGTTTTAGTCCCCAAACTTCCTTGAAGGTATTTCTGTCTCTATTCGTCTTTTTGCCCATAATCTTAACTGTTATCAGGTTGTGATCACTACCCAACTCATTTTTTCCCTCGTCATCTATTTCTACATCTATAACCTCCCTCCATACGCTAATGTCAGTGAGTATATAATCAATTATTGTTTTCTTATCGTTCCTCTCCCAGGTCCATTTACCCTTACATTTCGCATCCCTGTTCAGGATCTTTAAACCAAGCTCTTTTGATAGGTCCAACATCTTCCTCCCATTCGTGTTAATTTTCCTATCACCTCCCTGTATGCCCTCCTCCTTATCCCCGATGTGCCCATTGAAGTCCCCCATTAGGACAATACTGAACCCTCTGCTCTCAAGCTCTGTGATATTCGATCTAAGAGTTGTATATATTGAATCATTCCACTCGGGCTTACTTCCCTCCACTGCTAAGTATACAACACCAACGGCAACACTCCTGCTTCCTAACTTGATTTTTGCCCAGACTATTTCGTTGGATACTGGAATCTGAGTCCTTGCTTCTGTGAGATCTGTAATCAATGAGGGCTGTAATTCCTCTTTAGCGTAGATGCCAACACCCCCACCCCGTTTCTGACCCTCAGTTCGCCCAGCTCCTATCCACACGCAACCCTTCATCTGATCAACCCGCTCATCCCGTCGTATCCACGTCTCACTTAGACCCATTATATCGAAGCCTCCTTCGTCCATCATTGTTGATATTTCGCTTACTTTCTTGTGCAGACCCTGGATGTTGCAGTACCCAAACTTAATGAATCTTTGTTTTTTTGTCATCACTGGCACATTATTATAACCCTGGTATGTCCCTGTATTGTGCATGTTTGTTGTTCTTCCTATGTTCCCAGCATTTGTGCCACTCTGGGTTACCGGCTGTGGTCCCCTACCCCCCTTTTCTCCAAAAAAGGCCCAGCCACCTGTAAGATTTTTTGGCCCAACAGGTCTGTACCCATCCTACTTAAATGCAGTCCGTCTCGACCATACAACTCTCCTTGTCCCCAGAATGAATCCCAGTGGTCAATGAAATGTACTCCCAAGTCTTTGCAGTGCTCTTCCAGCTCCTCGTTTAGTGCCATAATCCGCGAGTTCCTCTCATTCCCACCACCCATAACGGGGAGCACCCCTGAAACGATGATCCGAGCATTCCTGCTAAGTAGCTTACTAATTAGGTCCTTGTATGTGTCCACCAAACGAACTGATTTCCTCTCCCTGATGTTATTGGACCCCACATGTAATACCACTACCGGATCAGGCCCCGACCCAGCTACAATACCGTCCACTCTATCCCTCAGGTCCTCCACTTTAGCCCCCGGAAAGCACAGAACTGTTCTATTTTTACTGTCCGGACCACAGACAACCTTGTCGATCCCCCGAACTATGCTACTTCCCGCAACCACCAACTTACTTTTGGACCTCGCCCTATTTATCTCCTCTAGTCTCCTATTGTTTACAGCGTCCTCTTCCTCTCCAACAGCCCCACTCGGAATCAATATCGGTATCGGTATCTTTGACCTAGGATTACTCCTATCCTTGTCCCTCCGTCTCTTTCCAGGCCCTGAGCTACCTGGACTACTCCCCTGGTCTTCCCCCGGGTCCCTCCTCCTTTTTCCTGGCCTAGACCCCAAGCTACTATCTGTTGCAACTACCTCCATCTCCTCCTCTGTCTCTTCCGAATCGAGCACATCAAATCTGTTTCTGGTGCTGCACTCCCCACTGCCTTTGGACTTTACACCCCTATCTACCTGCTTCTCTGGCCCCCCTTTCCTACCACTTTTGGTAGTCCACGCCAAACGCTTTGCAGCATTGCTCCGGCCTAGGCCCCCCTCATCTGTCCTACGTACTTTTCTAGCAGCCCCCCCCTGTACATAAATACTGACCGTAGCCTGTAACAAATGTATAGGTAAAGTTTTGTAAAACTGGGCGACAGTCAGATGCTAAACTAGAAAAGAAATGTTTGAGTCCCAGAGTGGGTCTGACTGAACTCCAAAATATATGTTCTCATAGCACAGTGATAACAAAGGCACCCCAAAACACTCGTTCCTGTCCCAAGGTGATAACAAAGGTACCCCAAGAAGTTTTGTGAAGATCGGTTCATAAATATGGCCTCTAGCCTAGGCCATATAGAAATTGTGTACAAAAAACTGATTGGACCTAATTTCGGTACAAAATGGCCACTGGCAGCCACCTTGAATTTTGGACCGCACCTAGAAACACTCGTTTTCATCCCAAGGTGATAGCAAAGATACCCAAGAAGTTTCGTGAAGATCGGTTCATAAATACTGCCCCTAGCCCGAGCCGTATTAGCCTGAGCCGTATTAGCCCGAGCACTGAATAAATCAAAGTTCATCATTTGACTGCACCCAAAAACACTTGGTCTCGTACCCTCGTACCTTGGTGATAACAAAGGTACCCAATAAGTTTTTTAAAGATCGGTTCATAAATACGGCCTCTAGCCTGAGCCGTATAGAAGTTGTGTACAAAAAACTGAACGGACCTAATTTTGTTACAAAATGGACACTGGCAGCCATCTTGAATTTTGGATCACACCCAGAAACACTCGTTCTCGTCCCAAGGTAAAAACAAAGGTACCAAAGAAATTTTGTGAAGATCGGTTCATAAATACAGCCCCTAGCCCGTGCCGTATTGACATGTGCACTTACTGTGTATAAGTAGCACTGAATAAATCAAAGTTCATCTAATTTGCATAATTTCTGCACGAGAAAAAAACCTGTATTATATGTGATTTATTCCATGCTACTAAACATTCATACAAAAATTTATTCAAATCGGAACTTTCATACAGAAGTTCTGTACAAAAAACTGATTGCACTAACTAAAGTACAAAATGGCTACTGGTGGCCATCTTGAATTGCGAACCGCACCCAAAAACACTCGTTATCATCCCACGGTGATAACAAAGGACCTCAAGAAGTTTTGTAAAGATCCGTTCATACGTGTAAATACGGCCTCTAGCCCGAGCCGCATTGAATTGTTGACGGAGAGATGGAGGACTGGCCATGACATAACCTCAAATTTGACTTACGGCAAAGTTGAGCTAAAAACATGGAAATGCCTGCATAAAGTATTTTTAGGTAAGAAGTGATATGCACATCCCCTTCCGGCACCATCCTGATGATCCAAGAATCCAGATAATTTTTGCTGAATGCATGTATTCAACATACATGTACATTTTAACGGCAGAAGAAGTGCGGAACGTGGTCTCGAAATTAAAAAATGGTAAAGCGGGAGGGACTGATGAAATTCCGAACGAATTCCTCAAAAATGGAGGGGAGGCACTTATTGAAGTCCTGACAAACCTTTTCAACCTGGCTCTGCGAAAGCAAGAGGTCCCCAGAGAGTGGAGGGAAAGTAAGGTGTCGTTCATACACAAAAAGGGGGATAAGGAAGTTCTAGATAACTATAGGGGGATATCAGTTAGTAGTAACATCGGAAAAGTATTCTGTAAGGTCATATACGGTAGACTAGAGGAAGTTATTGAAGAGAAAGGTTTTTTAGGAGAAATTCAAAATGGTTTCAGGAAAGGACGAAGAGTCACCGATCACCTATTTACACTCACCCAACTGATAGAATCAACAAAGGCTGAAAAGAAAAAGATGTTTCTGGCATTTCTAGATGTGAAAAAAGCGTACGACCGAGTGTGGAGGGAAGGTATGTGGCGAAAGCTCGAGGGCATCGGACTGGGGGGTGACTTTGTGGGAATCATGAAAGCACTGTATACAGATGTGCAAAGCCAACTCAGCCTAGGGAGTATCACTACAAAACGAGTCCCTATGGATATAGGCCTCAAGCAGGGGTGTATCTTTTCACCGATTTTGTTTGCATTGTATGTTAAAGATTTAGGGGACGAACTAATTCAGAGTGCGGAGGGGGTAAATGTTGGAGACATAAAGATACCAGGCTTATTCTTTGCGGACATGGTGTTAATGTCTAGAACTGAACAGGGGCTAGAGAAACTGCTGGAAATTGTTGGTAGATATGGGAACACTTGGCGGCTCGAACTAAATGAAAATAAAAGCAAGGTAATACCCGTTGGACGCAAGGTAGATATGGCGAAGAGATGGAGAGTGGGGGAGTTCTCAATCCCCGAAGGGGAAAGCAAACAAATCACTGTAGGAGAAACAGGAGAGTATGAGTATCTAGGGGTAAGCATAAATATAACGGGAAGAGGGGTGTACAGAAATTACTCAGCCAAACTGATTCTGAAGGGGAAAAGAATTCTGAACCAACTAAAACTTTTAGGGAAAAATAGTTTCAATGAGGTCTTTGTGGGGGAACACTGTGGGAGAGGGTGGGTTTACCAAGTATAACGTATGGCACGGACGTGATTCCATTAAACCAAACCGTTATTAAGAAGTTGGAAAGTACTCAGAATGATGCCGGCAGATGGATAACAGGGTCGAGTAATGCTGCAGCTTTGGAAGCAGTAAGGGGGGAGCTTGGGTGGATGAAAATCAAGGACAGGGTAGATTTGGGAAAACTGTGTTACTTTAACTACTTGAGAAACCTGCCTGACAACCGGTGGTGCAAATTGATGCTCGATACCATTTGGAATTCTAATATAGAAACGGGGTGGTCAAAACATGTGAGGGAACTAATGGACAATTACTCTATAGAGGTCACAAACATAGAAGTAGGAATGAAAGAAGGCAAAAGGTTTGTCAAAGAGAGAGTCATGGAAGATTGCAATCGAAACTGGCGAGCAGGGGTTAGCGTGAAAAGATCATTGCAGGGGTTACAATATAAAGAAAAGCCAGCTTTTGAGAAGTACCTAGATGGCACCTTTGGAGGGTCACTGCTCTTCAAACTGAGATCAAGATCACTGGAGCTTCAGGGAAAAATTGAGAGAGATGGGGAAAAGGGATGCCAAATGTGCCACTCTGGAGTAGTGGAGACCCTGGAACATTTTCTCTTGGAATGCCCACAGTATATACCTCATAGAATAAAATTTACTGGAAGAATAATGCAGAAGTGGGGTGAAGAAACAAAGGATAGATGGCTGAAGGGGGACACGAGGGAGAGGGTAGGAATGCTTATTGAAGAAATTGAAAAAGAGGAAGTGAGGGACACTATTAAGCAGTTTATATCTGAATGCTGGGAGGAGAGGAGGGGAAGAGGGGGTGGGGTGCGGGGGAATGATGGCCTTCTCTTATGAGGACCGCGACAAATCAGCGGCTGGCCAAAGAGTTATTATTATATTACAGATATCCCAGGTTAACCGAAAATGCCAAACAAATGGACAAGAGAAAATCCCACACTTTTCACATGAGTTAATTTTCACTTTTTGAAAATATGCTCACTCAGCATTTTCAATTTTTTTTTTTACCATACATTCAATTATTCTGGCCCTTAGGATGCTTCATACCAAATAACAGTTCCCTGTTCTGTGTGGTTTGGGAAATATGTGGGTTTGAAAATATTTCTATTTTTACCTCCTGGGCTTTTAAAAACACTTCTGAGGATTTTCACCACCCCCCTCCCTACGGTGCTGGGCAAGGTGATTTGAAAACAAGAGGGGGGTGGGGGGGGGGGGGAGGTGTCCATCCCCATTAGCTCACCAATACATGGAATGCAATAAACCTAGGCTTAATACAAATCTGCAAAAAAGTCTGGTCATGTACATACATGTGTAGCAAAACAGGTCAGTCCACACTTACAAAAAGTTCTCACATAATGCATTAAAAGAGTTCAAAATCTCCACAAAATGTCTGGGAAGGGTTAATGTTGTCTTATATTGATACATTTAACACATATATGAAATATAAAAGCCACAGCATACCGGCAGTAGCCTCCACTCATGTATAGCAAAAAAAGGTCATAAATTTTCTAAGTCCACACTTACAAACAAGAATCCCCACAGGGCCAACTTATGTGGATTAATCTTAGTTACACACCCCTAGAGAGTACTTAATAAACAAAGTGAACATGACTTCTTTTAAAATTAACTTGGAATTTTATTTCTATTTTTAGCACACACTAAATACCACGATAGCTAGGGTTAATTTTTTTTTTTAAATCAAATATCTGTTTCCCACTTATGCTGCATAGCAAATTTTGTTAAAATCAGACTAAGAGTTCTGAGTTGTGAACTAGCGATGTTGAACACCAAATATGAAAGGATTCTGACAGGTGGATCTGAAGGAGATTTTTAAAGAAATTTCCTCATATTGCACTAAATTAAAAAAATTTGGCTACCATAGGGAGCCCAGGGCCCTGATTTGCCCCGCCCTCCCCCCCCTCCCACCTATAGATGTGGTATACCAAATATGAAAGCATTTTGACTGGTGATTCTGAAGAAGATTTTTAAAGAGATTTCTTCAAATTGCACTACAGTAAAAAGTCCTGTCACGAATAGTGCGCTTATCTAAGCTTAATTGTGCGTTGGAATTGCGCGCAATTGCCATATCAAATGGCATCTAAAGCACGGCAGGTTCTCCAGGTTACTCATAGCAAACACATGCAATGTTTCTGCCAATGGACCTCCGGGTTACCCGGAGGTCCATTGGCTGAAACATTGCCTGTGCACAGGCCATATGCAGAGAATATGATAGCTTTAACTGGGCCATAATGCACACCTTAATGCGAATATCAACATGCTATTTGTGCGCATTTCATGACAGGACTTCTAGTTTTAACTGTATGTTAAAATTCGTGCTACCATAGAGAACCAAAATAAGAGACCATTGGCCTGATTTGAAAAAAAACTTGAATTTGATCCCCCCCCCCCCCCCCCCCACCCATAGAGGGGTTGTTCAGCTCATTGATGATTAATCAGCTTTGATCAGTTCTTAGAGGTAATCATAGCATTGTTATTACATTGGAGTCATAATTACCACATTGAACACATTAAAATGATTAAATTTCAGTACATGTACAACACATTTTTTTATTACTTCAATGTCAAATATACAGTATATCATCATGTGGAGATTTCTCCCCCCCCCCCCCCCCCACACCTCACCCCTAGTTTAAGTACGACAACTTACTGAGATGTCATCATCATGTAAGGATTACACCATCTATGCTAAGGAGGGGACTTGGGAATTCAAAGACTTAAGCCCCATCCTTAACATATGTGGTGTAATCCTTACATGACGTCTCAGTAATTTGTCCTACTTAATCTAGGATGAGAAGGGAGGGGGAGGGCGGATCTTCGAGGAAGAAATATGATATGTTATCATTATTTGGCTAATAAATCCTGTGTACGAAACCAGAAAATCATCATGTACGGATTACACCATGCAATGTTAACCCTTTACCTAACATGAAAAGCAGACGACACTTGCAAAAAAAAATTCTTGAATAACTAATTTTTTTCATTTTTTTGTCTCAAAAACATAGGTTATGACCCCTCGTTGGAACGAGCTCGTTCCAACGAGGGGTCATAACCTATGTTTTTGAGACAAAAAATGAAAATATTTTGAAATTTAATTGGCGATTTTTGAGAATAGCAGCGCTGGCCGGTTTTGGCCGTTACGTTGGGTAAAGGGTTAAATATGTAATGTCACTCAATGAGAGTTAGCATGAAAACAATTTTTAACGCCACTGGATGCACTGTTGCAAGCTATGGAATCCTATAGAATGTGAAAAAGGCTTCCTGCGATGTTAAAAGTTACGTTTTAAGAGCCAATTCCCACACAATTAGGCCTACTTATAATTATAATACATATTGTCCAGTATGTTCTATTTGTATACTGCACAAACAATTTCAGACTTATCTTTGTAAAACTTACAGTTAAAACTAGAAGTCCTGTCACGAATAGTGCGCTTATCTAGGCTTAATTGCGCGTTGGAATTGCGCGCAATTACCATATCGAATGGCACCCAAAGCACGCAGGTTCTCTTGGTTACTCATAGCAAACACATGCAATGTTTCTGCCAATGGACCTCCGGGTTACCCGGAGGTCCATTGGCTGAAACATTGCTTGTGTACAGGCCATATGTACAGAATTTGATAGCTTTACTTGGGCCATAACGCGCACATTAACGCGCATGTCAACGTGCTATTTGTGCGCATTTCATGACAGGACTTCTACTTTTAACTGTAATAGGTATATCATTCCAGTATTTTTTGTATTTATAAAAATATGTCCAGGGCTTGCCTTGAGTCGGGGCTGATCAGCCCAGGCCCCGAGATCAGCCCCGAGGAGCACTTGCTGGGGGCTTTTTTTCAAGCCCCGACATTTTCCACAAAAAAGCACTAACAATAATGGACAAAATGGAAAATCAGCCCCGAAAAGGCCCCGACCTCAATATGTGGGGCACTTTTTTTAGGCCCCGACCATTTTACTCAAGGCGAGCCATGTATGTCACTGCAATAAATTTGTTATTTTTACACACGGGTTGTTATCTTTACTTGGCCCAAGACAGTCATAGCCCTGTGTCTGAAATGGCCTAGCTTGTGTACAAAATGCCCTAAAAGTTTGGGTACGAAACGTCCAGCTCCCAGCAAAACATTATTGGGAACTTTTTTGCCTTCTCCTCCCCCATATTTTTAATAGGACAATGCATTGTGGGTATTTTCTGTCTAAATTTAAAAATATATTTATTCAGGAGAGAAAAAAACTACATTGCTAACTAAATTCATTCCGTACTCAGCAGAATACTTTTTCCCATAACTGACACTTTCCAAAGTCACTTTGTATAATATTAAATTTGAGCCAGTGTTTTATACCTTCCTCCATTTTCCCGGAGAGGAAAGGCACTCAAACTTAGTCTCAAAGAAAAGTCCACATTTTCAGGCCTAGCATTCTTAAAAATGCAGGAGGGCTAAAAATCGCTCACCTCACATGACCTAGGGGAGCTATCAGGACTCCTCAAGCCTACAAGAGCTAAAAGTGGCATAACGAAGTTGTACTATCAATGGCAGTGTGAATTCTGCCTAGTGGGCTTTTTACATTTTATTTGGTGCTGCTAACAAGGTAGTCTCTGTGAGATGGCTACACTGCTCCTCCCACACCTCCCAGAGATGTGGGAGGGGCAGTGTGGCCATCTTGCAGAGACCACTAACATAGCAAAGGTCTGAAAACCTATGGGTTTTAGGAATAGGCTGTTGTGGTAATCATTATTTTCTAAGGCTAGGGGGGGGGGGGGGGGGGGGGGGGCTATTTTTCGCTCTCCTCATTATTCTTAAGGCGAGCAGTAGGCGAGCGAATAAATCGCTCTCCTGAAAATGCCAGGCCTGCATTTTCACCGAATTTAAAGTTAAAAATCCAACCTGAACTCTACAAATTTGTGCGTAAATTTCAACTTTACAGTATACGTCAATAAGCCAAACTTTCTTTTCAGCTCTATTAATTTATCTTTGTCAAAGACTGACATATTGACGTTGTTCACACACTGCACTGGGTAAGCAAGTTTGCAAAATCAACCTAAATTCAATAAATGAACTTGGCCTGTTCCACCACGGAATCACTGATAACCACTCTGCAAACACGGTTTTACTTCTTAACCCTTTACCGAACTTGAAAAGCAGACGACACTTGCAAAAAAAAAAAAAAAATTCTTGAAAAACTAATTTTTTGTCTCAAAAACATGTATAGTTTATGATCCCTCATTGGAACGAGCTCGACGAGCTCGTTCCAATGAGGGGTCATAACCTATGTTTTTCAGACAAAAAATGAAAAAATAATTAAAGTTAATTGGCGATTTTTGTGAATAGCGCTGGTCGGTTTTAACCATTACATTGGGTAAAGGGTTACCAACATCAACTTGAAAATTTACCACCGACCCACCTCAAGCCGAATCATCATTTTTTTTTATCTCTCCCTCCTCTACAGAACACCCTGACACAAAGGATGGCAATTTTTTTTTTTACCCTTCCATTTTACTGGTCCTGAGGATGCCTGATACAAAATAAAAGTTTTCTGTTCAGTGCGGTTTGGGAAATACAGTACTGTGATCACGAAAGTGGTCTTTTAGCCGAATCTGATCGAAACAGAATTTAAAGAAAGTCGCGACTGAGAAATGCGATTTTGTGTTAACCCTTTACCCAACAAATCGACCACATCCTGCGTAATACATGTATGCAAATTCAGCAGTTGAAAAAATATTATTTTTCAAAAAATTTCAACAAAACCGTATCATGTGACCCCTCGTTGTAACGAGCTCGTTATTATATTTAAAATAATAAATTTTGATATCGTCTGCATTGGGTAAAGGGTTAAGAACAAAACATAATCGAACAAAAATTAAAAGAAAATCGTGATTCATCTTTGACGACCGAAGAGGCAAGTCTTTAATTGAAAAGGAAACAAATCACGAATATAGCAACGCTCAATTTGGCATGGTTTCATTTATTTATTGGCTGTTTGATGACACTTTTGACAGCCAGGGTCATCTAATGTCAGACAGTTTTACGAGTGGAGGAAGCCAGAGTATCCAGAGAGAACCACTGAGCAAATGACAGACTCCACAACATGCTAACACCACACCAGCAGGGTTAGTGTTGGTTGAAGACAAATGCACAATTGACATGCAGTATGCTTTAGTACATAATGCCACCAATGGGGGGGGGGGGGGAGAGAAAAGTGTCTTGCCCAAGGACACAACGCGGCAACGTGGTTGCCACAGGTGGAATTCAAACCAAGGACCTCTCCGCTTGCAGCATGCATCTCTACAAACCACGTCCCCTTGGCATGGTTTCAGACTGACACACATGTATATGTACATAATTATACATTGTACATGCATAATATTAACAAGTGTGAACATTATATAAACTAAATTCTAAGGCAGGAGACCATTAATGAAACGTGCGCTGACTGCATCATTTTTGAAGTGACCAATTTACAATCACTTTAACTACACTACAAGTTGGAAGTACTGTAGTAACAACCGTGGTATAATCGGGATTCGGGTCCAAAACACAGTAGAACCATTCAAATGAAAGTGTCAATGACACTGTAGCTAAACTTGTGTAAGACATGTACGTGTATAGTATGTGACACAGTAATGACACATATCTAGGTAATGACCTGATAAAGGTACATGTAAAGTAATGTAAAGGCAGGGTCTCCGCTAGGGGAAAATTTATGGGTCTGGTAGTTTAAAGAAAGTGAAACTCAGACGCCAAAGGCAAGAGGCCTGGGAAAAATTTGATTTTTAGGTGCTCTCTGGTGGCCTCTGGGGGCATTCTGGTCGCTAAAATGCTAAATAATTGAAGTGGAAATATGTATTTTTTCCTCCTACAATTCTCTAAATTCCCACAGGACACATAATGCTACATCTGGTTGGAGGTTTCATAAAAATACAAACCCAAAATCCACGAATCCTGACAGTGACTGCGACGCTTGACCTCAATTTTTTTTATACAACCCGATACATGCCAATGTAAATAACTGGAAATGCAGAGAGAACGAGAATATTCGAAAAGAACCATGATGCGGACGTGTGACGTTATGCATGTGCAATTACATCATTTATCACTCGAAATAAAAGCCAGTGATTTCGGACCAAACACGATAATTTGAGTCCAAAATTTTATAGGCGACGTTTAGGATTTGAACTTTGTTTCCCCCTCTCGTCTGGGGGTTATAAAGTATCAGGTTGTTGCCAGTAATATTAGGCATAGTATACAACATAATTATGCCTATATTACGTGGAAACAAAGGATCCTGAGTGTCGTTATGATACAGCATTGTACTCGACATTTTAACCACCAGCTTTTCTGACTGATCATAGTATGATTGGCAGGGGGAATGGGTCTGGTCGACGGACACGCAGCCGTCTAGCGGAAACCGTGGTAAAGGTCCGTACATAAATACTGACCATAGCCTTATTAGCCTGTAACAAATGTACAGGTAAAGTACTATAAAGGTGGGTGACAGTTAGATGCCTCTAGCTAGAGCCATATTGAAATGTGCACTTACTGTGTATAAGCAGCACTGAATAAATCAAAGTTTGTCTAACTGGTTGTTGGCAGCCATCTTGAAATTTTGGACCGCACCCCAAAACAATCGTTCTTGTCCCAAGGTGATAACAAAGGTACCCAAGAAGTTTTGTGAAGATCGGTTCATAAATACAGCCTCTTGCCCGAGTTGTATTGATATGTGTACTAACTGTGTACAAGTAGCACTGAATAAATCAAAGTTCATCTAATGCATGAGAGAACAAGAGTGCACGTATCGCTGAAACAATACAATGTCCCCTACCGGACTAATGAGCATTAATAATTATACAAATATTATAACCTAGATGTGATCAGCATGAATTCCGTTGAAGCATTTCCAAAAAAAGTCCAGAAAACTGATATTTTAGTACTTTTCCATATTTCCAAGGGCCATAACTCACACAAGAATAATGCAATCAGCATGAATCTCAAACTTGATCTGTAAGTCATCGTTCTATAGTAGGTTACCATTCGGTTGAAGCATTTCCAAAAAAAGTCCGGAAAACTAAAGTGTGACTGACAGGCTGACAGACCTACAGACTGACGGATGGACAGAGTGCAAACCTATAGTCCCCTCCAGCGATGCCGGTAGGGGACTAAAAACCTATATTATATGTGATGTATTTCATGTTACTCAAGATTTATACAAAAATTTATTCAAATCAGAACCTTCATACAAAAGTTGTTCTGTACAAAAAACTGATTGCACCTAATTTCAGTATAAAATGGTGGCCAGCAGCCATCTTGAATTTCAGACCACACCCAAGAACACTCGTTCCAGTCCCAAGGAGATAACAAAGGTACCCAAGAAGTTTCGTGAAGATCGGTTCATAAATCCAGCCTCTAGCCCGAGCCGTATAGAAGTTCTGCACAAAAAAATGATTGTACCCAATTTCGGTACAAAATGGCTGCTGACAGCCATCTTGAATTTAGGACTGCACCCAGAAACACTCGTTCTCATCCCAAGGTGACAACAAAGGAACCCAAGAAGTTTCGTAAACATCAGTTCATAAATACGGCCTGTAGCCCGAGCCGTATAGAAGTTCTGTACAAAAAATTGATTGCACATAATTTTGGTACAAAATGGCTGCTGACAGCCATCTTGACTTTAGGACCGCACCCAGAAACACTCGTTCTCGTCCCAAGGTGATAACAAAGGTACCCAAGAAGTTTTGTGAAGATCGGTTCATAAATACAGCCTCTAGCCCGAGCCGTACTGACATGTCTAATTAATGTGTATAAGTAGGACTGAATAAATCAAAGTTCATCAAATTTGCAAAAATTTCTGCATGAGAACAAAACCCTTATTATATGTGATGTATTCCAAGTTACTAAACATTCAGACAAAAATCATTCAAATCAGAACTTACATACATAAGTTCTGTACAAAAAACTGATTGCACTAATTTCGGTACAAAATGGCTGCTGATGGCCATCTGGAATTTTGGACCACACCCAAAAACACTCATTCTCATCCCACGGTGATAACAAAGGTACCCAAGAAGTTTCGTAAAGATCAGTTCATAAATACGGCCTCTAGCCCGAGCCATATTGAATTGTTGACGGACAGACGTGGACGACGGACCATGGCATAACCTCAAATTTGACTTACGTCAAAGTTCAGCTAAAAAAGGATTCCTCTGGTTGAACTAAGTCACATAGGGAGCCCAAATATGAACCCAGGGACTTGGCTTTAAAAAATCTGAATCTCACCTCCGTAACGATACAGTATACCAAATATCAAAAGATTCTTACTGGTGGATGTGAAGAAGATGATTTTTAAAGAATGTTCCTCATACTGAATTAAGTTACAATTCGGGCTTATCAACTCAGAGACCTGGCTTCAACAAACTTGAATCACACCTCCCTAAGGATACTGTATACCAAATATGAAAACGTGAAAAAGGCAAACGTTTCCCCAATCTTGAAAAAGCAACCCTCCAATTCTGTTGTCAATTATCGCCCAATATCATTGATTAGCTGTGTTGGCAAAATTTTCGAAAAATGTGTATTCAAACGCTTGTGGGCGTTTCTAATTCACAATAATGTTCTCAGTCAATTTCAGTCAGGTTTTCGTCCTGGCGACTCAACTGTCCTGCAACTGACTGACATATATGATGAATTCTGTCGCGCACTCGATGAAGGTAAGGAAGTTAGGGTAGTGTTCTGTGACGTAAGTAAGGCCTTTGACAAGGTATGGCATGCTGGTCTTATCTACAAGCTGGAGAGCATTGGCGTTTCTGGAGACCTCCTGTTGTTTTTGAGGTCGTATCTTGCAGATAGGTTGCAACGAGTTGTGGTAGCGTCGGAGGCATCTCCATGGAGACCCATCAATGCCGGTGTTCCCCAAGGGTCGATTCTCGGCCCCCTTCTGTTCCTCATCTACATTAATGACATAACCGATGATCTGCTTAGCAGTATACGCCTCTTTGCAGACGATACTTCCTTATACCTAATTATAGAGAACCCTGATCAAGCCTCGACCTTAATCAACCATGATCTGGCCACAATTGAACATTGGGCTAAAACATGGTTGGTTGAGTTCAATCCCAATAAAACAGAGAGTATGCTAATTTCGCGTAAAAGCAGCACCACATCCCATCCACCCTTATTCTTAGGTGATTCTCAGATATCCGAAGTTTCCAACCATAAACATTTAGGAGTCATACTGAATAGTACTTGTACATGGAACGACCACATCGACCATATTTGCTCTAAGGCCTGGTGTCGTTTAGACTTGCTGAGGAGGCACAAATTTAATCTAGATCGTAGTGTTCTAGAAAAAATATACTTTGCCTTTATTAGGCCCCTTCTTGAATATGCTGATACGGTTTGGGATAACTGCTCTGAAACCAAATCGACGGAACTGGAAAAAATTCAAATTGCAGCAGCTAGGATTATTACTGGGGCAACCGTCAGTGCCAGTAAGACTTTGCTTTATCGTGAAACGCAATGGGAGCCTCTGCAAGAAAGATGTCGCAAACACAAGCTAATTCAGTTTTTTAAAATGTATCATCGCATGTTACCTCATTACCTCTCCAACAAGGTCCCCCCGCCTGCCTTCTCAACTACTTCGTCACTCAGTCTCAGATCAAGTCAAAACCACCGAGTTCCTTTTTGTCGGACCCAGTTGTACAAGACTTCATTCATCCTTAGTGTAACAGACCATTGGAATAAGTTGCCCATGCCTATCCGCGAGAACTCGTCACTGATTAACTTCAAGACTTTCCTAAACAAGGGAAACCAACGACCTCCAAGGTTCTACGGTAAGGCCAAATCTCGTTCAGCTCAGATATATCATTGTAGACTAAGGCTACAGTGCAGTAACCTTAATTCCCACCTATATGATAATCATCTATCACAAAACCCCTTATGTCAGTGTGGCGAGCATGAGACTCCCGATCATTTTTTCCTTCATTGCCCAATCTTCTCAGACGCACGTAATTATACGATTAACCTCCTCCCTTTTGAGGCAGACACATCCACACTTTTTTTGGCTCAGAATTTCTTAACAATGATGACAACCGCCTTATCTTTGAAGTGGTACATGACTTTATTTTATCGAGTAAGCGATTCCAATGATTGGCTTGCAAGGCTTGTATCATAACAATGGCCCATTTCATATTCCCTTCCACATACTGTCCTGTCAAATTTCATAGCAGCCCACCGCCACATTGTCTGTTTTAGTAGACTGAAATCGTGGACTGTATTTGACGATTGATTTTGAAGACTGTATTCATAACTCTTTACTAAATGAATTGATTGAAATAAGCTACTCACTTTAGTATTTTTCGAGTGTATTTAACACACCATGTATTCAAACTGGCCGACACTTCTTCCTTTTCTTCTATCTTTTATTTGTTTTTTTTTCTATTTTCTTTTTTCTATCTTTTCAAATCGTTCGTACTCCATTCACGTTGTAGTTTAAACATTCTTGCATGTCGCTGCCCGGTGGTCTGCTCCCGCCCACCCTTACTGCGGGCAATGATCAGCATGGCCAGTGCTATTAACAAAACTCGTCACTCAAATTGTATTCTGTTTTCAGTTTTGGCCTTGGAGACCTGCCTTATGACCCCCTGTTGGATCGAGTTTGTTCCAATGGGGGTGATGGGCTGTGTCTTAATGTCAGAAAATCGTCTAATGCCCCAAAAATTTCTTTTGTAATTGTCATCTTTTCTTTATCAGCACTGGAAAGGAGACCACGAGGGGCGGGACGGGGACCTTTGGGCGTCGATACGTGAGCTTGTCTACTGACTGATACCACCTGCCTGAGTGTAATGACAAATGAGTTAGGGAGACGACTTACATAAGCTGTTAGCTTTTTGTCGAATCCCGTCCTTACATAGTAATCTATCTATTTGCTCACCTTTGTTATTCAGTGTACTGTTGTATCTTGTGTTGTTCATGTTTTACCATCTAGCATGTAATGTACACAATTAACAAACTTTCCAATAAATATTGTTTAAACTAAATATGAAAACACTCTGTCTGCTGGATCTGAAGAGGATGATTTTTAAAGAAAATTCCTAATATTTAATTAAGTTATAATTCGGGCTCCCACAGGGAGCCCAAATATGAACCCAGAGGCTTGGCTTGAACAACTTGAATCTCGCCTCTCTAAGGATGCTGCATACCAAATATCAAAAGATTCTGATTGGTGAATCTGAAGAAGATTTTTAAAAGAATATTCCTCATACTGCACTAATTTAAAGATTTGGGCTCCAATAGAGAGTCCAAATATGGACTCAGGATTTTTATTCTCTATAAACATGTGAAACAACCTTCCAAAGATGTTATATGTGAAATTTGAAAGTTTTTGGAGCAGTGATTTGGGAGAAGAGTTGTCTTAAATTTTTTCCCCATTACCCACAGTGCTAAAAAATGCTGACTCAGCATTTTTTCAAAGTCCCGAAAAAGTGCCAATAGCAATTTTTTTGGGCCATTCCATTCTGTTGGTCCTAAGGAAGCTTTACACCATACATGTATAAGAATTCTCAGTGTAGTGTAGTTTTGGAGATATGGGTGTTTTACATTTTTTCTATTTTTAGCTCCTGTGGCTCCCATGGGCATTTTGAAATTTTTTTTTGCATAAATCAAGTACTTATAACACATAAATACTTCATATCAAATTTGGTTCAAATCGACCTCTCGGTTTAGAAAACAGAAATTTTGGACGGGGCAAAAATCTTGCCCCTCTCATAGCGATGACAAATATTACCCCTCAAACTTTTCTTGAACAAACTTGAGTCTCCCCCTCAAAAGGAAGCTGCATACCAAGTCTCTGATACTGCTGGTTCAGAAGACATTTTTTTTTAAATATTGGGGCATTTTGACCCCAGCCCCTCTTCAATATGAGCAGAAACCCAATCTGAAGAAAAACCCACATGCCCCTATATGACCACTACTCCTTGAAATTTCATTAAAATATGGCCAGTGGTTTGGGAGGAAAAGACCCAAACATCACCTTCACAATGTACGATGGGACGAAAAGTGATCAGAATAGCTCACCCTTACCTTCAGTCAGGTGAGCTAAAAAGGCCATAATGGGCAGAAGTCAAATGTGCTGCATACATGAGTAGAAAACTCAAGGGATTGGAAAGCAATGAGACCAAGGTAGTAAAAGAATAATGAGTCTACATTAAGCAATCCTTCTCCCTCAGGAGTGACAAAACTAGTCCGAGCCAGTTGATCATAATGTAAAATGTGGCGCTCACCTATGAAGCCCCTGAAGCCCTTGATACAACCTATGTGGATTAATCTTAGTTACACACCTCTGGAGGGTCCTGAATACAAAATTTCTAACACTTCAGCTACATGACCAATTCCGGCTCCCAATGGAAGCCCAAATATTAACCCAGGCTCTCGACTTGAACGAAGTTGAATCAGACCTCCCTGGAGATTTTGTACACCAAATATGAAACCATTCTGACTGTTGGATCTGAAGAAAAAAAATTGTAAAGAAATTTCTTCATATTGCACTAAGTTAAAATTTGGGCTACCATAGCGAGCCGAAATATTAATCTATGGACTCAATGTGAACAAACTTGAATCTACCCCCCCCCCCCCTCCCCCGCCCACCACCCCTATAGATGCTGCATACCAAATATCAAAAGATTCTGATTGGTGGATCTGAAGAAGATTTTTAAAAGAATATTCCTCATACTGCACTAATTTAAAGATTTGGGCTCCAATAGAGAGTCCAAATATGGACTCAGGATTTTTATTCTCTATAAACATGTGAAACAACCTTCCAAAGATGTTATATGTGAAATTTGAAAGCTTTTGGAGCAGTGATTTGGGAGAAGAGTTGTCTTAAATTTTTTCCCCATTACCCACAGTGCTAAAAAATGCTGACTCAGCATTTTTTCAAAGTCCCGAAAAAGTGCCAATAGCAATTTTTTTGGACCATTCCATTCTGCTGGTCCTAAGGAAGCTTTACACCATACATGTATAAGAATTCTCAGTGTAGTGTAGTTTTGGAGATATGGGTGTTTTACATTTTTTCTATTTTTAGCTCCTGTGGCTCCCATGGGCATTTTGAAATTTTTTTTTGCATAAATCAAGTACTTATAACACATAAATACTTCATATCAAATTTGGTTCAAATCGACCTCTCGGTTTAGAAAACAGAAATTTAGGACGGGGCAAAAATCTTGCCCCTCTCATAGCGATGACAAATATTACCCCTCAAACTTTTCTTGAACAAACTTGAGTCTCCACCTCAAAAGGAAGCTGCATACCACATACCAAGTCTCTGATACTGCTGGTTCAGAAGACATTTTTTTTAAAATATTGGGGCATTTTGACCCCAGCCCCTCTTCAATATGAGCAGAAACCCAATTTGAAGAAAAACCCACATGCCCCTATATGACCACTACTCCTTGAAATTTCATTAAAATATGGCCAGTGGTTTGGGAGGAAAAGACCCAAACATCATCTTCACAATGTACGATGGGACGAAAAGTGATCAGAATAGCTCACCCTTACTTTCAGTCAGGTGAGCTAAAAAGGCCATAATGGGCAGAAAAGTCAAATGTGCTGCATACATGAGTAGAAAACTCAAGGGATTGGAAAGCAATGAGACCAAGGTAGTAAAAGAATAATGAGTCTACATTAAGCAATCCATCTCCCTCAGGAGTGACAAAACTAGTCCGAGCCAGTTGATCATAATGTAAAATGTGGCGCTCACCTATGAAGCCCCTGAAGCCCTTGATACAACCTATGTGGATTAATCTTAGTTACACACGACTGGAGGGTCCTGAATACAAAATTTCTAACACTTCAGCTACATGACCAATTCCGGCTCCCAATGGAAGCCCAAATATTAACCCAGGCTCTCGACTTGAACGAAGTTGAATCAGACCTCCCTGGAGATGTTGTACACCAAATATGAAAGCATTCTGACTGTTGGATCTGAAGAAAAAAAATTGTAAAGAAATTTCTTCATATTGCACTAAGTTAAAATTTGGGCTACCATAGCGAGCTGAAATATTAATCTATGGACTCAATGTGAACAAACTTGAATCAGCCCCCCCCCCCCCCCACCCCCACCCACCACCCCTATAGATGCTGTATACCAAATATAAAAGTATTCTGACTAGTGGATCTGAAGAAGATTTTTAAAGACATTTCCTCATATTGACCCAAGTTAAAATTCGGGCTACCATAGGGAGCCCATATATTAATCCAGGGAACCAATTTGAACAAAATTGAATTTGACTCCCCTAGAGATGTTGTATACCAAATATAAAAGCATTCTGACTAGTGGATCTGAAGAAGATTTTTAAAGAAATTTCCTCATATTGCACTAAGTTAAAATTTAGGCTACAGTTAAAACTAGAAGTCCTGTCACGAATAGAGCGCTTATCTAGGCTTAATTGCGTGTTGGAATTGCGCGCAATTGCCATATCGAATGGCATCTAAAGCATGTCAGGTTCTCCTGGTTACTCATAGCAAACACATGCAATGTTTCTGCCAATGGACCTCTGGGTTACCCGGAGGTCCATTGGCTGAAACATTGCTTGTGCACAGGCCATACGTACAGAATTTGATAGCTTTACCTGGGCCATAACGCGTACATTAACGCGCATATCAAGTTATCAACGTGCTATTTGTGCGCATTTCATGACAGGACTTCTAGTTTTAACTGTACTATAGCAAGCCCAAATATTAATCTATGGACACGATTTGAACAAACTTGAATCTGCCCCCACCCCCACCCCCCACCCTCTTGAGATGTTGCATACCAAATATAAAAGCATTCTGACATGTGAATCTGAAGAAGATTTGAAGAAATTCCCTCATATTGTACTAAGTTAAATTTCAGGTTCCCATATGGAGCCCAAATATTAATTAACCCAGGCACTTGACTTGAACAAACTTGAATATGACCCCCCCCTAGAGATGTTGTATACCAAATACGAAAAGCATTAAGCATTCCGACTGGTGGATCTGAAGATGAAGATTTTTAAGGAAATGTCCCCATATAGCACTAAGTTACAATTTGGGCTACCATAGCGAGCCTAAATATATACCTCGGGACATGATTTGAACAAACTTGAACCTGACTTCCTTAGAGATGTTGTATACCAAATATGAAAGCATTCTGACTGGTGGATCTGAAGAAGATTTTTAAAAATTATTCCCACATTGCACTTGAATCTGCCCCCATCCCCCCCCCCCCCCCCCCCCCCCCCCCCCCCCCCAGAGATGTTGTATACCAAATATGAAAGCATTCTGACTGGTGGATCTGAAGAAGATGATTTTTTAAAATTATACCTCATATTGCACTAAGTTAAAATTTGGGCTTCCCAAATCTTGCATCTGTTATGTTGAATTGTATTGCACATGTCAGGTTAATACAAATTACTAACAAATACAAAGAAATTGAAATCCTTCCATAAATATGACCTATAGACCATGCTAAAGGTTCTGGGGTTTTGGGCTCAGGCAGCCATCAAGGCTGAATGATTCAGGGTTCCTGCACCAAACCTCTAAGCAAATTCCAGGAGTTTCAAGGAGGTTTTTAGTGCTTTTTCAAGGAATTTCAAAGAGAAAAACAGACAAAATTCAAGGATTTCCCAGGAAACATTTTCCACTTGCATCCAAGAGATAGAAAATATAACTCGACCCTTTACCTAAGCTAACAGAAAAAAATGGCCAGCACTTTCCATGAAAATCACTGTTCAATCTTTTTATATTTTCATTTTTTGCTTCTGAAACATAGGTTATGACTATCATTGGAACGTGCATATCAAGCTCGTTCCAATGAGAGGTCACAACCTATGTTTTGGAAAAAATGAAAATGTTCAAATGCACAGTAATTTTTTCACAAGTGTCGTCTGCTGCTAGGTAAAAAGGTAAAAGACTGGACATCAGATGTACAGTATTTTGAAATAGCACACTGTCCATGCATAGCCAACTCCATTTCCAGGAGTTTCCAGGGTGGCCTTTAATATTCAAGGAGTTTCCAGGTTCTTGGGAGGGTGTTTTGAGATTCAAGGACTTTCAAGGAATTCAAGGAGGTGCGGGAACCCTGTCATTGCGACCAAAAGGGGACGTTCTCATCTAGACATTATTTGGAGTCATCCTACCAAGTTACAATGAAATCCCTTCCTAAATATGACCAGTGGACTGTGCTAAAGCTTTTTCAGGCTTTTGGCTGGGACAGCCATCATGGTTGAATGATTGCAACCAAAACAGGACATTCTCATCTGGGCATCATCTGGAGTGATCCTACGATGTTACAATGAAATCCCTTCATAAATATGACCTGTAGACTGTGCTAAAGGTTTTTGGGCCCCTGTAGCCGGCTAGCCGTCACAGTTGCCCAATCGCGTCCAAAAAGGGATGTTCTCATCTAGACATTATATGAAGTCAACCTACCAAGTTACAATGAAATCCCTTCATAAATATGACCTGTAGACTGTGCTAAAGCTTTTTCGGGCTTTTGGTTCGGGCAGCCATCATGGTTGAATGATTGCAACCAAAAGGGGACAATCTCACCTGGGCATCATCTGGAGTGATCCTATGAAGTTACAATGAAATCCCTTCATAAATATGACCTGTAGACTGTGCTAAAGGTTATCAGGCTTCGGGGCCCTATAGCCGTCACAGTTGACCTATCATGACCAAAGGGGGATTTCGTCATCTAGGCATTATATGGAGTCAACCCAACAGGTTACAATGAAATGCTTCCATAAATATGACCTGTAGACTATGCTAAAGGTTTTTGGGCTCGGGCAGCCATCAAGGCTGAATGATCAGGACCAAAAGGGGTAGTTCCCATCTAGACATTATTTCGAGTCATCCAACCAAGTTACAATGAAATCCCTTCATAAATATGACCTGTAGACTGTGCTAAAGGTTTTTGGGCCCCTGTAGCCGGCTAGCCGTCACAGTTGCCCAATCGCGTCCAAAAAGGGATGTTCTCATCTAGACATTATATGAAGTCAACCTACCAAGTTACAATGAAATCCCTTCATAAATATGACCTGTAGACTGTGCTAAAGCTTTTTCGGGCTTTTGGTTCGGGCAGCCATCATGGTTGAATGATTGCAACCAAAAGGGGACAATCTCATCTGGGCATCATCTGGAGTGATCCTATGAAGTTACAATGAAATCCCTTCATAAATATGACCTGTAGACTGTGCTAAAGGTTATCAGGCTTCGGGGCCCTATAGCCGTCACAGTTGACCTATCATGACCAAAGGGGGATTTCGTCATCTAGGCATTATATGGAGTCAACCCAACAGGTTACAATGAAATGCTTCCATAAATATGACCTGTAGACTATGCTAAAGGTTTTTGGGCTCGGGCAGCCATCAGGGCTGAATGACCAGGACCAAAAGGGGTAGTTCCCATCTAGACATTATTTCGAGTCATCCAACCAAGTTACAATGAAATCTCTTCATAAATATGACCTGTAGACTGTGCTAAAGGTTTTCAGGCATCGGGCCCCTGTAGCCGTCACAGTTGCCCAATCACATCCAAAAGGGGACGCTCTCATCTAGACATTATATGAAGTCATCCTACCAGGTTACAATGAAATCCCTTCATAAATATGACCTGTAGACTGTGCTAAAGGTTTTGGGGCTTTGGGCTCGGGCAGCCATCATAACTGAATGATCGCAACCAAAAGGGGACATTCTCATCTAGGCATCATCTGGAGTGATCCTACGAAGTTACAATGAAATCCATTCATAAATATGACCTGTAGATTGTGCTCAAGGTTTTTGGGCCTCGGGGCCCCTGTAGCCAACACAGTTGACCAATCATGACCAAAAGGGGATGTCATCATCTAGGCATTATATGGAGTCAACCCAACAGGTTACAATGAAATGCTTCCATAAATATGACCTATAGACTATGCTAAAGGTTTTTGGGCTGGGGCAGCCATTAAGACTGAATGATCGTGACCAAAAGGGGACGTTCTCATCTAGACATTATTTGGAGTCATCCTACCAAGCTACAATGAAATCCCTTCATAAATATGACCTGTAGACTGTGTTAAAGGTTTTCGGGCCCCTGTAGCCGTCACAGTTGCCCAATCATTTCCAAAATGACATTATATGAAGTCAACATACCAAGTAACAATGAAATCCCTTCATAAATATGACCTGTAGACTGTACTAAAGGTTTTCGGGCTTCGGCAGCCATCATGGTTGGATGATCGCAACCAAAAGGGACATTCTCATCTGGGCATGAGTGATCCTATGAAGTTACAATGAAATCCCTTCATAAATATGACCTGTAGACTGTGCTAAAGATTTTCGGGCTTCAGGCCCTTGTAGCCATCACAGTTGCCCAAGCGTGTCCAAAAGGGGACATTCTCATCTAGACATTATATGATGTCATCCTACCAAGTTACAATGAAATCCCTTCATAAATATGACCTGTAGACTGTGCTAAATGTTTTCCGGCTTCGGGCTCGGGCAGCCATACCAAAAGGGGACGTTCTCATCTAGACATGACCCCAAACCTGCATATGAAATTTCGTGACGATCAGACAAGAACTGTGGAGTGTAATCTGTGCTAAAGGAAAATGTGAACAGACTCGCACAGACTTCAGCACACGTGATGGCAATAACTTATCTTGACTATATCATGATTGAATGATCAAACCAAAAGTGGACATTCTCATCTGGGCATCATCTGGAGTGATCCTACGAAGTTACAATGAAATTCCTTCATAAATATGACCTGTAGACTGTGCTCAAGGTTTTCAGGCTTCGAGGCCCTATAGCCATCGCAGTTGACCTATCATGACCAAAAGGGGATTTCATCATCTAGGCATTGTATGGAGACAACCTAACAAGTAACAATGAAATCCTTCCATAAATACAACCTGTAGACTGCGCTAAAGGTTTTTGGGCTCGAGCAGCCATCAAGGCTGAATTATTATCATGACCAAAAGGGGACGTTCTCTTCTAGACATTATTTAGAGTCATCCTACCAAGTTACATGACCTGTAAACTGTGCTAAAGGTTTTCGGGCTTCGGCCCACAGTTGCCCAATAATGTTCAAAAGGGGACTTTCTCATCTAGATTTTATTTGAAGTCAACCTACCAAGTTACAATGAAATCCCTCCATAAATATGACCTGCAGACTGTGCTAAAGGTTTTCAGGTTTTGGGGTCAGGCAGTTGTCATGTTTGACAGATCGCGACCAAATGGGGAATTCTCATCTTGACATCATACGGAGTCATCCTACCAAGTTACAATGAAATCCCTCAAAATTAAACATGACCTGTAGACTGTGCTAAAAGTTTTTGGGTTTCGGGCTTGGGCAGCCATCACATTCACAGTTGACCTATCAAGACCAAAAGGGGACGTTCTCATCAATTAAATGTCGAACAGGCAAGATTTGTATCAATCAAAAGAAAACTATTTTGTTTGAAAATGCATACATGTAACCAAAAGAAAATTATTAATTTGACAGGCCTCTGTGTCGAAAAAGTGTCAATAATATGACATTTTAATCCGCAGAGTGCTATTCTGTTTTCGACACACTGAAATGACCGTAATCCTGCCCATTAATTATTACCAACCAATCAGGCACCGACACACACGTGACATCCAACCAATGCTCACTGCATACTGTAAGGAAAACAAGAGGCCCCACGGGGCCTGAAGCGCTCATCTTGTACAGAACACAATTTAAACAGAGTCCAAGAATGAGTCTACATTAAGCAAGCCATCTCCATAGGCTACACTGTCAATCCTTGAGTCCCTCAGGAGTGACAAAAATAATCTGGGCATCATGCCTTTTCTTCAGTTGATCATAAGTAAAATGTAGAGCTCCCCTATGAAGCCCCTTGATACAACCTATGTGGATTAATCTTAGTACCTCTAGAGGGTACTGAATACAAAATGTTTAATTCTTCAGCAAAATGGCCAATTCCGGCTCCCATAGAGAGCCCAAATATTAACCCAGGCTCTTGATTTGAACACAGTTAAATCTGACTTCCCTAGAGATGTTGTGTACCGAATATGAAAGCATTCTGACTGTTGGATCTGAAGAAGAGAAATTGTAAAGAAATTTCTTCGAATTGCACCAAGTTCAAATTTGGGCTACCATAGCGAGCCCAAATATTAATATATGGATCCGATTTGAACAAACTTGAATCTGACCCCCCTAGAGATGTTGTATACCAAATGTGAAAGCATTCTGACAAGTGAATCTGAAGAAGATTTTTGAAGAAATTCCCTCATATTGTACTAAGTTAAATTTCATGTTCCCATATGGAGCCCAAATATTAACCTAGGCACTCGAATTGAACAACCTGGAATCTGACCCCCCTAGAGATGTTGTATACCAAATATAAAAGCATTCCGACTGGTGGATCTGAAAAAGAAGATTTTTAAAGAAATTTCCTCATATTGCACTAAGTAAAAATTTGGGCTACCATAGTGAGCCCAAATATATACCTAGGGATCTGATTTGAACAAACTTGAATCTGACCCCCATAGAGATGTTGCATACTAAATATCAAAGCATTCTGACTGATGGATCTGAAGAAGACGACTTTTTTAAATTACCCTCCACATTGAACAAAGATAAAATTTGGGCTTCCAGCCCAAATATTAACCTAGGGACTTGGTTTGAACAATCTAGAATCTGACCCTCATAACAGTGATGTATACCAAATATTAAAAGATTCTGACTGGTGGTTCTGAAGAAGAAGATTTTTAAAGAATATTCCCCATATTACCCTTATGTTAAAACTTCGGGCTCCTGTAGAGAGCCCAAATATGAACCAATGAGCTTTATTTCAACAAACTTTTATCTGACCCCCCTATGAATGCTGTATACCAAATATCAAAAGATTCTGATGATTGGTTCTGGAGAAAAGATTTTTTTTAATTTTTGCAAATATGCTGACTCAGCATTTTTTCGATGCCCATTACAGAACACCCTAATATAACCGATGGCAATTTTTTTTTACCATTCAATTCTACTGGTCATAAGGATACTTCATACCAAATAAAAGCTCTCTGTTCTGTGGGGTTTGGGAAATATGGGCGTTTGAAAATATTTCTATTTTTAGCTCCCAGGGTTCCCATGGAGATGCGGGAATTTTTTTTTTTGCATGGGTCAAGTACTTATGACCCAATACTACCACAAACCAAATTTGGTTCATACCGGACCATCGGTTCAGAAAATAGAAATTTTGGGCGGGGCCAAAAATCTTACCCCTCCTATTACAAAGCCAAATATTACTTCACGAACTTCGTTTGAACAAACTTGATTCTACACCTCATACAGTTAAAACTAGAAGTCCTGTCACGAATAGTGCGCTTATCTAGGCTTAATTGCGCGTTGGAATTGCGCGCAGTTGCCATATCGAATGGCATCCAAAGCACAGCAGGTTCTCTTGGTTACTCATAGCAAACAAATGCAATGTTTCTGCCAATGGACCTCCGGGTTACCCGGAGGTCCATTGGCTGAAACATTGCTTGTGCACAGGCCATATGTACAGAATTTGATAGCTTTACTTGGGCCATAACGCGCACATTAACGCGCATATCAACGTGCTATTTGTGCGCATTTCATGACAGGACTTCTAGTTTTAACTGTATGGAAGCTCCATAGCAAATATCAAGTCATTGTACACACTGGTTCTTGAGAAGAAGATTTTAAAAATATTTTGGAGCATTTTCCCCCACTCCCTCCCTATGGGGCTGGGCATGCTGAGTTGAACAAAAATGAAATGCCCCTTTGGGACCATCACTCACACAAACTTTCACTTGAATTGGCCCAGTGGCTTTGGAGGAGAAGACCAAAACATGGTGTTGACGGACGACGGACGAGAGACGACAGACGACGGACGACGGACGGAGAGCGATGAGATCAGCTCAGCTTGACTTTGTCAAGATGAGCTATAAAATTCGAAGAACATCTCAGCGCAGCTTCACGGTGGTTTGCATTCGCGGCACAAATGTATATCTTTAACAAGAGGCCCCAGGGGGCCTTAGGCGCTCACCGAATGTTCCATACTGTTAAGACACAAATTTTATCAAAAGCTATTCTTAAGGTCCTACAGACTAAATCTATACTCTCTGTGGAGCTAAAACATCAACAGGACTGAATGAGACAATGCTGCTGATCAAATATCAAAAGATTCTGCATGATGGTTCTGAAGAAGATTTTTAAAGAATTTTCCTTGAATTGCACAAAGTAAACATTCACGCCCCCATAGTGAGCCCCAATATTGATCAAAAGACTCAATTTGAACAAACTTGAATCAGACCCATACCAAGATGCTGTACACCAAATATCAAAAGATTCTTCCCATCGGTTCTGGAAAAGAAGATTTTTAAAGAAATTTTCTTAAATTGGACTAAGTAAAAATTCACACCCCTTTAGTGAGCCCCAATATTGATCGAGAGACTCAATTTGAACAAACTTGAATCAGACCCATACCAAGATGCTGTATACCAAATATCAAAAGATCCTGCCCATTGGTTCTGGAGAAGAAGATTTTTAAATTTTTTTTCTTAAATTGCATGAAGTAAAAATTCAGGTCCCCATAGTGAGCCCCAAAATTGATCAAGGGATTCCATTTGAACACACTTGAATCAGACCATTACCAAGATGCTGTATACCAAATATCAAAAGATTCTGCCCACTGGTTCTGGAGAAGATTTTTCCTTAAATTGCACTAAGGAAAAATTCATGCCCCTATAGGGAGCCCCAATATTGATCAAGGGACTCGATTTGAACAAACTTGAATCAGACCCACACCAAGATGCTGCATACCAAGTATCAAAAGATTCTGCCCACTGGTTCTGGAGAAGAAGATTTTTTAATAATTTTTCTATAATTCATACGGTGCTATCAGAGTTATGCTCCATACAGAGCCCCCAAGGGACGTGGCGCTGGCCATTTTATTTGAACAAACATGAAATGACATATAGCAATGAACATCCACATGAAGTTTCATGAAAATCGGACCAGTGGTTTCAGAGGAGAAGTCATTTGAAAAATGTTCACGACAACGGACGGCAAGTGATGAGTTGAGTTTCCTTCGGTGAGCGAAAAATTCCTCATATTAACTAAGTTAGAATTCGGGCTCCCACAGGGAGCCCAAATATGGACCCAGAGACTTGGCTTTAACAAACTTGAATCTCACCCCCTAAGGATGCTACACACCACATATCAAAACATTCCAACTGCTGGATCTGAAGAAGATTTTTTAAGAAAATTCCTCATTTCGAACTAAGTTACAATTTAAGCTCCCATTGTTAGCCCAAATATGGACCTAGGGACATGGCTTGAACAAACTTGAATCTCACCCCCCTAAGGATGATGCATACCAAATATCAAAACATTCCGACTGCTGGATCTGAAGAAGAAGATTTTAAAGAAAATTCCTCATTTTGAACTAAGTTATCATTCGGGCTCCCACAGTGAGCCCAAATATGGACCTAGGGACAGGCTTGAACAAACTCGAATTTCACCTCCCTAAAGATGCTGCATACCAAATATCAAAACATTCCGACTGCTGGATCTGAAGAAGAAGATTTTTAAAGAAAATTCCTCATTTTGAACTAAGTTATAATTCGGGCTACCACAGTGAGCCCAAATATGAACCCCGGGACTTGGCTTGAACAAACTTGAATCTCACCCCCCTAAGCATGGTGCATACCCAATATCAAAAGATTCTGCCTGCTGGATCTTGAGAAGAAGATTTTTAAAGAAATTTGCCTGAAATGCACTAACTTTGAATTAGGGCTTCTATACTGAGCCCAAATGTGAATCCAGGGGGCCGATTTGAACAAATTTGAATCAGATCCACCCCACAATGTTGAATACCAAATATCAAAAGATTCTGCCTGCTGGATCTGGAGAAGAAGATTTTTTTAAGAAATTTGCCTGAAATGCACTAAGTTCGAATTCGAGCTTTTATAGTGAGCCCAAATATGAATCCAGAGGGCCAATTTGAACAAACTTGAATCAGATCCACCCCACAATGTTGAATACCAAATATCAAAAGCTTCTGCCTGATGGATCTTGAGAAGAAGATTTTTTAAGTAATTTGCCTGAAATGCACTAAGTTCGAAATTCGGGCTTCTATACTGAGCCCAAATATGAATCCAGGGGGTCGATTTGAACAAACTTGAATCAGATCCACCCCACAATGTTGCATACCAAATATCAAAAGATTCTGCCTGTTGGATCTGGAGAAGATTTTTTAAGAAATTTGCCTGAAATGCACTACTAGTAAGTTCGAATTAGGGCTTCTATACTGAGCCCAAATGTGAATCCAGGGGGCCGATTTGAACAAACTTGAATCAAATCCACGCCACAATGTTGAATACCAAATATCAAAAGATTCTGCATGCTGGATCTGGAGAAGAAGATTTTTTAAGAAATTTGCCTGAAATGCACTAAGTTCGAATATGGGCTTCTATAGTGAGCCCAAATATGAATCCAGGGGGCCGATTTGAACAAATATGAATCAGACCCTTACCAAGATGCTACATACCAAGTATCAAAAGATTCTGCCCACTGGTTCTGGAGAAGAAGATTTTTTAATAATTTTTCTATAATTCATACGGTGCTATCAGAGTTATGCCCCATACAGAGCCCCCAAGGGACGTGGCCATTTCATTTGAACAAACATGAAATGCCATATAGTAATGAACATCCACATAAGTTTCGTGAAAATTGGACCAGCGGTTTCAGAGGAGAAGTCGTTTGAAAAATGTTCACGACGACGGACGGCAAGTGATAAGTTAAGCTCCCTTCGGTGAGCTAAAAACATTAATTGGTTGTGTTTGTGTTCAACGCTGTTCATTTAAATTTATTCGCGCTTCTGTTTGTTTTAAACCTGTGGAAAAATATAAACTTTTTCGAGGGGTCTGCAACACTCATTGCAATTTAAGCCCACCAGGTGAAAATGTGATAAACGTCGTCGTAAATGACAAATTCGCACAAATAAATACAAGAATACTTGTACTCTAAGTGTATAACAGCAAGCTAAAATTTAAGAGAAATAAGTTTTAAAAATGAAAAGATGAGGCCGGTTGCTGGTGCACATAACTTCAGGGTTCAAAATAAGTGGTGTCGCATCGCTTTTTGCTATGCAAAATGTAAATGAAAATTTGCAAACAAATTTGAATACTAGTTCACTGATGCTTTACTTCTGATTGTGGAACATTCCAGGCATAACTCAGATTAACTCTCCATCAAGCATCATTAGGAACTTCATATGTAAGATGAGTTCTGTTGGTTTAAATACTTCCTGTTTTTACAACATTTTGCATGAAATGTCCATTAAAAATAACTACAAGCCCATCAAATTAAAAATCCCAACTTCCATTTTGAGAACTCTATTAAACAACCAAGATGCCATTTATAACAGTATACAAGTCCATGCAACCCTTAAAGTCAGTTCAGTTAAAAAAACATAGTATATGTTTCATGTGTTGCAGATCATTTGGAAATGCCCAGAAATGGATGAAACTATTTTATCTACTTAGAAGAATTCAATACAAAACAGCATAACATAACTCTGGTATACAAAAATAGCTATGTAATTTTTACAAAATGCTATTCATTTTTTGGAAATGCGTAGCATTTTGCTACACAAAGAAAAAAAGTTATTTTGAACACTGATTACGGCCAACATAAACTGGGGAAGGTCCAAGAATAAACAGGTTGGACATATCTCTATTATTTACTGGCTGTTGGCAACATCCAACACCCCCACCCCGAAAAATTAGGTCTTTCCCACCTACCTTTAATACTATCGTAAACACTACCTATTTCCCCAAAGCAAGCTGTTACTTGCTGTAGAATCAACGAATTAGGGATTGAATTTAATCACCCAGGTTTTGGACCCCTCATTATAATATTGACACCCTGTTCACTTCCATTTACTGGAATCAAATAATTACATTTTCAAACAATAACCTCCCATCCCCACCCCCCCCACCCCACCCCCACCAAAAAAAAGAAAGACCACCAGCAATAATTATATTTAATTATTAATTCTCCATAATATTGTTGAATACGGCAAATGTTTTAATTTAATTTCAACTCGTTGCTCATCACATGCATTTTATTTTAATTACCACTAAATCACTGTGTGTGGGGTTGGGGGCAACAATTATTTATAAGTTTAATAGATTACCAAAAGGACTAGCCGTCTTTCAATGGTTGTGGGTGGCACCTAAGATTTTATCCAGAAATGTTAAGAATTAGTCACCACAACCAGTGACGTGGATCCCCCCCCCCCCCCCACCCCACCAAGAAAAAAAAGAAAAAAAAAATAAAATAGACAAACCCCCAAAATAAATAAATAAAAAATAAGAAATTACCACACTCTCGTGATTTTCATCGCTCCCTCCCCATCTCCATTCTTCATTTTTCTGAAGTTTATCCCAGGATTATAAACTGAGAAAGCGGTCTAAAAACTACTTTTCTCTGTTAAATGAATGTCGAGTAAGGTTAATCACATTGCCAAGTGATCCTGTTCGACTATTAATCTGAAGTTAACATGTACAAAACAATAGGCTGCTGCGAGTGGGTGAACAAAATAAGCTTTAAACAATAACAAGCAGGAGTGGGGGCGCGGTGGCTCAGTTGGTAGAGGTGCAGGCTGCAAGCCGAGAGGTCCTCGGTTCGAATCCCACCTGCGGCGACCGCGTTGTGTCCTTGGGCAAGACACTTCACCCCGATTGCCTACATGGGGGCACGATGACGCTGTGTACTGAGGCGTACTGCACGTTGATGGTGCGCATGTCTTCAACCAATCTAACCCTGCCTGTGCTGTGGTGCAGAGTTCAGAGTTACGATGTTGGAGAGCTGACAGCTGCCCGTCGTTGCTCGGTGGTTCTCTCCGGGTACTCCGGCTTCCTCCACCCGTAAAACTGTCACGGTCACGATTAGCCATTGTGCATAAGTATGTGACCTTAAACACCAATAAATAATAATAAATAACAAGCAGGAGTTTGATTATGTCACTGGTACCCCTGCTGTGACTGTCCAATTAAAAGATTATAGTCTTAGTCCCACCCGGACCCCAAATTTTCAGTGTAAAAAGAAATTTTTTTTTTGTCTTAAAATTGACCGAAACGCATAAAAAAAACAACAAAAAATTTCCGGATTTTGGTCCAAAATTTATAAGTCTGCAACGGAACCCCAAATATTCAGCCTAAATATGAACCCAGGGACTTCGTTTGATCAAACTTGAATCTCACCCCCCCCTAAGGATGCTGCATACCAAATATCAAAAGATTCTTATTGGTAAATCTGAAGAAGATTTTTTAAAAATACTCCTCATACTGCACTAATTTAAACATTTGGGCTCCCATAGAGAGCCCAAATAGGGACCCAGGGAATTGATTTCAATAAACATGTGAAACAATCTTCCAAAAATGTTATATGTGAAATTTTAAAGCTTTTGGAGCAGTGGTTTGGGAGAAAAGTAGTCTTATATGTTTTTCCCATTACCCACAGTGTTAAAAAATGCTGACTTAGCACTTTTTCAAAAGTCCCCAAAAAGTACCCCATGATAAAACCGATGCCAATTTTTTTTTTGACCATTCCATTCTGTTGGTCCTAAGGAAGCTTCACAACAAATAAGAATTCTCAGTGCCGTGTAGTTTTGGAGATATGGGGGTTTTATTTTTTTCTATTTTTAGCTCCTGTGGTTCCCATGGGGTGACAGGAAAACAATTTTTCGCATAAATTAAGTACTTATGACCCAATAAGCCCTCATATCAAATTTGGTCCAAATTTGCCTCTCGGTTTGGAAAATAGAAATTTTGGGAGGGGGAAATATTCTTGCCCCTCCCATTACGATGCTAAATATAGCCCCACAAACTTGAACAAATCTGAGTCTACACCTCAAAAGGAAGCTGCATACCATATATCAAGTCTCTGCTACTGCTGGTTCATGAGAAGAAGATTTTTTAAGATTTCAGCACACTTTTGGAGTGTGGCCCTACCAATGGGCGAGGCAGCTTGATTTGAACAAAATCAAATTGCGATGCCATAGCAAACTATTATTTCAAATATCAATTAAATTGGTTCAGAGGTTTGGGAGGAGAAGACGCAAACACCATGTTCACGGACGCTGGACGGTGAGTGATCACTATAGCTCTCCTGACTGAAAGTCAGGTGAGCTAAAAAAAAAGGGGGGTATATGTTCACCTATATTTTACTGTTAATTAAGTTTATGGCAGATGTAGGCCTCATTATGTGAATGCGATAGATGGATGAAAGTATGACCTCTGGCCATCGGTAGTGGTGGTGGGGGGGGGGGGGGGGGACAGAGTGGGGGGGGATTCAATATTTGAAATCAGCAGTGATCAAAGATTTCAAGTTGAGGGAAAGCAAATCAAATTCAATATTGGCATGTTTTAAATTGTTGTGGAGAATATCAGCCACGAACCTTTGGGATTCAGGGGGGGGGGGGGGGAGGAGGGGGCATATGACCCCCATGACCCTTCCTGACTACACCCTTGCTGTCTTGTTTGAGGCCAAAACACCCAGACTGAAAGGCCAATATGTCCAATTCATCAAATCTATGGGAAGATGTTTGCGAACTGTATTCATTTTTAGCATTACTATTCCAATGTTACAAGCCCATCTCTTTTTTTCAGTAGATTGAAGAGGCTGCCATCTGCGTTCAGAATATTTATACCTGTAAGTTTCAGAATTAAACTTACTCGCCAAAGGCTGGTAAGTTTAATTCTGAAGCCTACTCATGGAAAAAAGTTTTTAATTCCGACCAAGACGTTCATTAATTTGCCGCTCCTCTCTACTGGGGAGGCCTTCATTCTCCCTGTCCCAAACCTGTCATCCTGACCCCAATGCCATTGTCCCTTCTAATCTCCCAGCACTTGTATTATATTTCTCACTGGTACTATCTTAATTTCCCCAACAAAAAGATTAATATTAATGCTCAAAAAGGAAAAGTCGCATAACGTATCAGACCATCATTGACTATAACAGCCAAGCAAGCCTATAATGGCCTAATATGTCTAAATATGAATAATGACGTCACATTGCTCAGTCGATCGATATTTTCCCCCAGATTTCTACTTCAATCAAAATTTAATGTCGGATTTAATTTGTAAACACATTTGTTTCGATTGTTTTCCTTTGTGTCTTGGATAGATAATGTATCAAACTTTGGAAGCGACAGGCAGAAAGTAAGTAATGACAACTTTGATGAATAGTCTTGCACAAAATTTGCATCTCGAAGATATATTTCATTATCCAACTTTCCAAATTCCAATCCAGACTGATCCGACACTAGTCAAGTTACCCTGTTTGTTTGTCAACAAATCAGACCATAGTTCTGCATTTTTTTTCGTAATTTGAAAAGTCGACTTAATCTACAAGTTATGCCCGTCTAGTTAGGCTGTTAAAGTTAATTTTTATTTTCCTTGAACTTGTTTATACCAGTTAAGTTTCTAACTAAAGTAAGTCTATATTTAATAATTAATGTACATAGTTATTTTAATTATCCGTACTTAAGTTAAAAGAAGAAAAATTAATGTAAATAAATTACTGGTTTGTGTTATAACACCCTCAACAATCTCTGTTTTCTCTCTGGTATAAATAATTAACATTTCCTCACTCATCTGAACAAACTCCCTGTGTTAACATATGTGTCACCGCGGGCTACACAGTAAACCAATTCAGATTCAGACCGCAAGCTTGTTTATCACCATGGAGACTGAAATAATTCCATTGCAGTCAATGACTGACAGAATCTATTCATAGGCTGACTGGTCTAAATAACCTGTGATTAACTGAACTCAGATTTTTAATGCACTGTACACGTTACACATAATATTATTATCCAGTTTTCCCTTTGAAAGAGACAGGTGGATCAGTTCAAATTACAAATATGATGGTTTGGAGATAAATTGTCGGGGACGTTTTGACCAGTGTTGGGGATGTTTTGACCAATGGTTGGGGGCGTTTTGACCAATGCTTGGTGATATTTTGATCAATGTTTGGGGACGTTTTGGTTTGTGGACGTTTTGACCCGCACCCATGTCAAACTGTCATTGATACTGTATTAGAAACGTTACATTTACCGGTACTGGTGAATGTGAATGAATGAACAACGGTACGCTAACTGACTGAGGGTTTTACGAGAATGACCCTCAGTAAGTTTCTGTGGACTCTCTTCGTTGTTTACCTATCCCCTCACATAATAATCATCGATAGAAACAAGGTTAAATTTAAACTGGATGTCGTAATTTACTTCCCTCTTGATGTATGTTCCACTGCACACGAGTATGTACGGATCTTTCAATACCATTACAATATTATTTTGGTACCATACCAACTCGACCCGACCCCATTTTTCGGGACAACTCGGCCCGCTCTTGGGCAGAGTTGTCCCGATTTATTGCAACATTTTTAAGACTTTTTGTTTAATTTCAGGAATTTTAAAATTAATTTGGTTGTTTTATTGATATGTTTTGCGACATTTTAGACACATTTTAAAATATTTATTATGTTGTATAATTGTGTCAGTGGACACAAGGTGTCAACAATGACCCAGTGAGCTGTGTTCACAGTAATGCTCCATTGATTACTGTGTGTAATTGAGATGTGAGATTGGGTCATAATTCAGTTGCTGATTTGAATGTTTAGGTGTTCAGACTCATTTGTTGACTGTGTGTCTTGTGTTTCTACACTACTGTGTGTGGTTTTGTTGTTTTTACTGCTGTGTGTGGTAAGATTGTTCTTGTGTTGTCTTCTCATGTCATGTCTGTCTCTGTTTGTATGTTCGTCTGTTTGACGTGTGATTTTATCCACTAGAATTTACTACATTGGCGTCGCCGCCAAAAATCTCAAATCACCCTATTTCGGCAATAACAATTTTTCTGAAATCCACTTTTTTGGTATCAAATAATTCAAATTTGGAGTTTTTTTGAAATGGGGGAAAAAGAAGATGGTTTCGATCAATCAGCTACCGAAGAGAAAAATGTGTACTTGAGTGTTTTGCAAAAAGAACTGACAAAAATATCTCAAAATCAGACTCTATTAATTTCAATAATTGAGGCAATGAACACTGGAGAAGAGTTAAGAAATCGAGAAATGGCATTAGTTCGAAGTAAAATGGCAGATTTGGACATAAAAATTAATAATCTGTTGATTATAAAACAGCTGGAAACGGATACAGAAGCATGTTCTGAAAATGTCCAGCCTTCAAATTTACATGCTTTTAAAACAGAAACATTGCCTTGTAGCAACCGTGATTCTTTAACACAAACATGTGTCACAAATCCACACATCTGTACAACATCTGTACATGCACCTTCACTTCCAACGGACGTAATAGAATCACAACCTACTTCTGCATGGGGCATGGCACCGCAGCATTCAACAGATTTTCATATGTTCAAACCAGGCCCATATCCACCACCTTTTCCACGTATATCACATTTTATGGTTCCTCCACATTAACAGTCTACCCCATTACTTATGAACTCGAATCAGCCTGTACAGTTAACTCCTCAACCAATGATGCGGTCAACTGCTGCATCGGTTGATAAAGAGCGCTGTGGTAATAATTCAGTCAACCGACTTAGCTCATCACCAGTGAAACCCATTGTTCAAAGAAAGCACAGGTCAGATAGAACATCACAACCCTCAGTTAGACGGAAATTAATCCATAAGCATCGGGACAGCTCTTCTGAGTCGTCTGCTCCAACATGGTATAGGTCACATACGAATCATTCACCATCTTCAAGTGATTCTCGTTCAAGTTCGAGTTCATGTGAACGCAAAAGTAGTTGCTATCGGTTACGTTCCATGAAAAGTCCACGCACGAAACACTCACCATCTTCAAGTGTTTCTCGTTCTAGCTCAAGTTCATGTGAACTGAAATGCAGTTGCTATCAGTCACGTTCCATGAAAAGTATACCTAATGCTAGTATGGCTACATATAGTGGGGGAGGCAATTGGGATTCCTTCATATTTAAACATGAGCGACTGGTTGTTAGGCAAAAATGGAATAATCGAAGAGCTGAAAAAGAATTGTTCGATGTTTTGCGGGGCAGAGCTCTCAAGTTTGCTTGGGATGTTCGATACCATGATTACAATGATTTGGTAAAGAAACTGACACAGCAATTCAGTAAGAAAGAGGCACCTATTTCCTCAGAACATAACAATAACATTGCAAAATATAATGAGGCGGCTATTAATGATAATGATGCTAAAACACATGTTCATTCACGTCATCATTTAATGCGGCCAATGCCATTTGGAGAGGATTTAGCAGACAAATATGAACATCAAATCAAGAAAACACACAAACCATCAGTGTCAATAGCCCCAGAGAAGCTTCAAACAAGTATTGATGATTTGATCTTGTCTGTGCATGATTTATGTTCAGCAATTAATGCAAACCATACAAATAACTCACGGTCACGGTCCAGAAAAACTCGTTTCGTAAACATTATTCACAAACAATGCTATCAATGTCGAGCCTATGGGCATCTGGCCAAGAATTGTTCACAAAAATCTTCTGTCTATGGAGGTAAAAAAAACAGATAGGTGTCACTGGTTTTGATCATGACACTTTGAAAATCAGGAACTGAAATTGTGCCATGAAAAATTACCTAATACTATTATCGAGTTCCTATTATTTCATTAGTTTTGATTTGACACTGGGATAAAAGTGAAAAACCCCCTTAATGCACATGACTATAATGGTTGCCAGTCACATCAAGCACATTATTAACTTACATAACACATCTTGAGAATCATATTTTAGGTCAGTACTCAGTAATGAAAATATAAAAAAATGAATACAATAATGAGGTTATTGGCTTCATTATTGACTTGATTAAATTTTTCAAATTAATAATTAAGTTTTTACAGTTTTAACTGTACGTTCACCAATGAGGTTATTCGCTTCATTGTGAAATCCTCAAATTGAGAACAAAAAGTAGTAATGATTCTCACACGATTTTAGGCATATTGCGTAGTTTAGTTGGTAAAGTGTTGCTTGTTTTGATAGTTTTCATGGTGAAAATGTGTAAATTGGACATGGACATTTACTGTTTTACATTTCACAAATAGGTGTTCTCTGAATTGTTCAAAACAGCATGCTTTTGTACTAATCAAAGTAGGCACCAGTCATTTCTGGCAACATTTGCTTTGATGTTAACTCTAAACCTCAGTATCATCCAAAATGGTTGTACGCTATTAATGTGGTCACCGTCTTCTTGTGATCTGTTATGTTGGGGCTCGTCTGGGATGTCTTCCTAGGGTCTACTTCTCAATTGTTGGAATGTATTTTTGTATGTGTGAGTTAAAATATTTCATTGGTTGTATATTTGATGAGGTTACTTGCTTCATCGAATATCAGTTTCTAAATAAATGTATATATTGGTGAGGTCGGGTATTTCTTCATATGCGATGAGGTGATTTGCTTCATCCATTCTTAAAATCTCATCTAGTTCTTGACCAACTCTTACTGTCAGTCCACACTTTTACAACAGATTCTGATTCTCAAATAATGTCGGGGGGAATGTTGTATAATTGTGTCAGTGGACACAAGGTGTCAACAATGACCCAGTGAGCTGTGTTCACAGTAATGCTCCATTGATTACTGTGTGTAATTGAGATGTGAGATTGGGTCATAATTCAGTTGCTGATTTGAATGTTCAGGTGTTCAGACTCATTTGTTGACTGTGTGTCTTGTGTTTCTACACTACTGTGTGTGGTTTTGTTGTTTTTACTGCTGTGTGTGGTAAGATTGTTCTTGTGTTGTCTTCTCATGTCATGTCTATCTCTGTTTGTATGTTCGTCTGTTTGACGTGTGATTTTATCCACTAGAATTTACTACAATTATAAATTTCAACAAAATCCACGGTGAAAAAATATTCTTTATAATCGGGACCCTCCAAACCAACCAATACAATCCGCCCCGGGACAATCCACCCCAAGTTATTCACACGTCGCAGTTATCAGCTATTTGACTATGATATTGGACTATAATTGGATTATGAGTAATAACAAGTGAACTGTTATTACTTATAATATAAGCATTATAAATGGACTTAATTAGGATTGTATTATAAGTAATAACAGGTGAATCACGATCATAATAATAATTACGCACCGGGATAAGGAAAATGAATTGAGGTCTATGGGTATTATAATAGCAACAACAACTTTAAATTGGTAGTAGGTAATAAATGCGGATTCCGTATCACTTGTACACGATTTCGTACATGTACACGTACATCGATGTACACCTCCTCTATAGGATTTAGTATTAAAATCGTGTACAGGTACACGATTTGTCGTTTTTTATGATGATAAGAATCCGCTTTGCGGATTCTACATCACTGTATTCTATATACACATCGCTCAAGAGTGAAAAAATGTATGAAATTTTAAGGGAAAAAAGGTGTACCGTCTGATACAGAATCCGCAAATGGGTTTCCCCCATAGGATTCAGTGTTAAAATCGCGAACAAAAAACGTGTTGCGGTTTCTGTATCATCATCAAAAAGTGGTTTGTGGCTTCTGTATCATCCGTATCTGTACACGATTTTAACACTGAATCCCTATGGAGGCATACACGGAAACCCATTTGTGGATTCTACATCAGAAATCGACTTATGTACGAGAGGTGATACCAAACCCGCAAACCCACTGCCACGTTTCCCGAGGAAATAAAAAAAGTGATTGATATATATAGGAGAGAAAAAAACAATATAAATAAAATAGTTATTTAAAAAAAATAAATATATCAAATCAAATAGATAATATAAAAATACGTAAATCATGTGCGCTTCCCAGACTATTAGAGCGAGGTTTCTTTTAAACATGCTGATGAGAGCATACGCAATCTGAGTGAACGAAGAACTACATCCCATCTTGTTAGAACGATGCATTGGATGTCGGGATCATCTAGACTTCGATCACGAGAATCATTCATGTCTGACGATGGAAAGGGAAGATATGGTCGTTAAGTATTTCGAACTGGCAATCGAACGCGTTAGATTTGACGATGTGATTATGCTTTGGAAGAGATTAGTCTTCTGTAAGAATCAAGACAAGCCCACAGTTTTGGAAGAACAGAAATTGGCGCGTAGAAGTCTGACTTTAGAAGACAAGGGATGCATCATGAAATTATTGTTCAATGAAGCATACATCTAAGTTTTCTCGTTGATATAAAAATAAGAGAGAATAGAAAATAAAAATAAATACACACATAAATTTTTTATCTAATATTAGAAAGAAAAAAAACACAAAAATGAGAACCAGAAATAAATTGTATCCGACGTTAGATGACGACGAGGATGAGAAGCCGAACGGCGTTTTGCCGACAGCAGTGTTGCTAGAAGAAAAAGAAAGAGGAGAGAGGTATCGCATCGATCAAATCAATAGAATCCAAGCGTATCTAACTCGAGAGAGAGATTCTCGCCGTTCTCTCAAGAAGAAGTATTCGCATTTCGTGAAATTCGTCAATGCGATCGACACGACACTCATCACGATTTCCATGGGTTTACACGCGGCTGGCATCGGATTGTTGTCAACCGCAGTCGGTATTCCGATCGTGTTGACCGTAGAAGGAGTGGCTCTCGCCGCTGGATTGTTTAGCATGCTCGGAAACTTTTTGAGTAGGAAATTATATCTGAAGGCGAGGAAACACGACAAGCTTCGTGTCTTGGCCGACTCCAAGATCGACACGATATCCAAAATGATCTCGATGGCGATGAAAGACGGTAGGATATCGGATGGAGAATACTTCACGATATTGGGTGAGAAAACGAAATATGAAGCCATGAAAGAAGCTGTGAGAATCAAGACTCATCAGATCACCAAGGAAGAGATGAAGGATTCTCTCGTGGAAAAGGGGAGGAAAGAGGCCAGGGAGGAATTCAGTAAGATGATAGAACTCAAGAGCAGCGATTGAAAAAAATATATATATAATAAGAACAGAATTTTAAAAAAAAATATTAAATTTATATATATAAAATAAAAACGAAATTAATTTAAATAACTCTTAAAAATGTATTGCGTAAAGTGTAAGAGAGTTACCGAGACGAGTAATTCTCAAGAAGTACGAACTAAAAACGATAGACAGATGCTTCGCGGAATTTGCGACGTGTGTGGTTCTATCAAGACTCGATTCATTAAAAAAAAGAATGCGAGCAAAGGTAAAGGCATCGTGAATAAAATGATCAATAATCTACCTTTCGAAATGCATCTGCCTGGTCACAGTTTCACGGGACCCAGAACGAAATTGAACAAGAGACTCAATGCCGATCTGACTCCTAAATCTTGGAGCAAACCTGTGAATAGGGTGGACGTGGCCGCGTATGATCACGATCTGTGCTACACCGGACATCCTGACACCAAGACTCGCAACGACGTCTGCGATAAAAACATGTTGGGGAAATTGAGAGGCATATCGAATCCGACCAGGAGAGAGAAGATAGAACGTTCGCTGGTCGGCAATCTGATCGGTGCGAAACGTCAATTCGGATGGGGCGTTCCAAAAAAAAAAGCGCATCTGAAAAGAAGAAGAAATGATTATTGATGAGCGAATTGGCCGAGGAGTTACACAAACCCATTGTGCATAAGTTTCGAAAGAGAAGGGTGTTCATGAAGGGTTTGGATGATATTTGGTCTGCCGACTTGGTCGACATGAGATCATTTTCGAGGTGGAACGAGGGTGTCAAATATCTATTGACGGTCATCGACGTGTTTTCCAAATACGGTTGGATCAGAGCTTTGAAGAATAAGTCGGGACCTTGTGTTGCCGAGGCTCTGAACAGCGTGTTCGACTCGTCTTCTCGAAAACCGAGTAAATTGTGGGTGGATAAGGGAAAGGAATTCTACAACAAGCACGTTCATCGATTGGTCGACCTCTACTCGATCGAAAACGAAGAGAAAGCCAGCGTGGTGGAACGTTGGAATCGAACGATGAAGGAAAAGATGCACAGATACTTCACGGCGAATTCGTATACACTCTGAACGGTCTGGTTAAAGATTACAACAACACGCAACACAGATCGATCAAGATGACTCCCGTGGAAGCTAGCGATCCTCGAAATGAAAAATGGGTCTACGCGAATCTATATCCTGAAAGATCTAAGATTAGGAAGAAGTCTAGAACGCCGAAATTTGCGGTCGGTGATCGAGTGAGAATCTATGCTTATAAGAAGCACTTCGAAAAGGGTTATACTCCTCAATGGACCTCTGAAATCTTCATGATAATCAAAATATTTCACACCGATCCAGTGACTTATGAAATCGAAGCTTTGGATGGAGAAGAGATCATCGGAAAGTTTTATGAACAACAATTACAGAAGACAAAGTTTTGATAAAGAAAACAAATTTCTTTTATTTACAGTCTTTAACATTTTCTTGTTTACACACATATATATATAGGAGAGAAAAATAATAATAAAAATAATTAAAACTATTTTTAGATAAAAAAAAAGCAAGCTAATTAATAAACAAAAAAACAAAAATCCTTTAAAAATGACAAATATACTAGATATAGCACAAAGCATAGTGAAAGATGAAAGTATTCAAGAAAATGAGGTTCACGAATACGAACCGGTAACCGGAACTAGTTTGAACAATGCGGGAGAGATAAGAATCAACGTCGAAACTCAAGATCTATTCGTCCATCCTAGCGAGAGTTACATAGTGGTGCAGGGACGTCTCACGAAGGAAGATGGGAGTGACTACGCCGACGACGACATGGTTACTCTAGCCAATAATGGCATCATGCATCTATTCAGTAATATAAAATACATGCTATCCGGACAAGAGATAGAATCTGTGTTTCATCCCGGTCAGGCCACCACGATGTTCGGACTCTTGATGTATCCTGATGATTTTTCGAAATCCAGAGTACTTAATAAGTTGTGGGTGAAAGACACCGTCGGCCCTGCTAGCGCCGGCGCCGCCGCGATATTCGACTACATCGTCAAGACATCCAGACCTAAAGGAACGTTTTCATTCAGGATACCTTTGAAACACATCTTCGGATTTGTGGATGATTACAACAAGATCAGGTACGGACCGATAGGGAGGGGTCTCAGGAAAAGAATGCGTCGCTGTTCGATCACTGCCATTTGAGAAACATGCAAGTGTTTCTGAACGCCACGAGATATCCAGCAATCGATTACAACGCGTTGTTCGACAAGAAAGATTTCTGCAGACTGTACGGTGAAGCCGCTGATTTTAGAAAGAAGTATCATGGTCTAAACGAATTGGTGAGCAACCCTAACATATCTCCTGGCGAATACAAGTCGATGTATCCCATGTTCATATTCGACGTCAGTAAACAGAGTGAACGACTCAAGAGTAGCGTCTTAGATATTCAGATCAAGATGCAATTCGATAGGAACGTGCCGAGAAAAAACAAAGCCTTTGCCCTGGTCCTGTCGGACAGAGAATTACAATTCGAATCGGATGGAAATAAGATATCGATCATTCGATGAGAGACGTGTGTGAAAAAAAATAAAAACAAAAATAAAAAAAAAGTAATGAGTAATTATTAAAAACAAAAAAAAAATAAATAAAGTAATGAGATCTAGAGAGATTGAACATCTTTTTAAATCTCATTACCTTTTTTTTTGTTTTTAATAATCACACATTATTTTTTTTTTTTAATTCATTATTTTCCACGCGTTCACTGTTTGTTCAAAGGAACTAGTTTGATCAGTAGACTCATCACGGAAGTGGCGGCTTCGGGATTATTGGTTTTCGTAACGAAATTAATCCTGTCTCCGGCATTCACTTTGAGAGGCGTGCCGAACGTGCTAACATTCGCGTGTTGATTCTCAGTCTTTTCGACGCTGTATCTCTTATTGCTCTCTACTCCATTCACCATGAGATTGACGACCACTCTGTTATTCAAATCCGAGGAAGCCAGACTCATTCGAAGGATTTCACCTCCCAACGGCATGGGATATCCCACCTGACCATGTTTTGATCCGCTACCTCCATTTCCGAAAGACCACTCAGCTTTTCCTTCATCTAAGGTGCCGGCCTCCTCGGCCAATTGTCTAGCATATTTGACTTTCTCCACCACCGAAATCAGGGTGCAGGCATCCGTCATGTTCACGGGATCCGGTAGATTCGTGAACGCATGTCCACCCATGTCTAGTTTACCTTCCATGATGTCGCCCTTTTTCCAGACCGAGTTGTCGTCCACGTACTTCCTGCTGACTGCGTTGGAATCGAATTTGGGATCGTGACTGAGTCCGAATAAATTCTCACCGTTCATGTCGATACCACCCTCCATGGTTCCGCCAGATTGTTTGTTCAGGTAGAGATTGTCCACTTGCGATTCCAGGTATTCTTGTGATTGTATCACTGCAGAATCTACATAGCCCTTGTTGATCGCGGTTGAGTCCACATCCATGTCGTCGACCTTTGACAGATTCAATATCTTGTTGAATCCCACATTCAGATCCGATTTCATTTCTCGTCTGTCAGACTTTCTCTTTTCCAGATCTACGTAGTGTTTGGTCGCCACGTCGTTGGGATTCGTGGGAGTGGCCACGTTCGTTATTTTTTTGGCATTCAATTCCGAGTGCATCGTTTTCTGAACGTATCTATTTCTCAGGTGTTCGCTGAATCTCGGGTGAGAGTCGTCCGCGTATTTCTTGGTTGCGGCATGCGTGGGATCTATGGGATTTGCGACGTTCACCAAACGTTTAGATTTCAGATCGAGATCGTCGGTCATGGTTTTATCCACGTAATTATCTAGCATGATTCGTTCGAAATCGGAATTCCCCCTGTCGACGTATTTTTTAGTTGCACCATCTGCGAGATCTATCGGCTCAGGAAGACTGTAGAGCTTCTTATCGTTCATGTTCAAAGGTTCCTCTCGAGGTTCGTATCTCCGAACGTAACATTCGTCCAAGTTGGCAACGTCGTAACCATCGTCGACTTCGAGCATCTTCCTCTTCTTTCTTAGGTTGACTTTTTCGTCGTCACTTCTACCAAATTTATTGACTGGCATGTTGTTTTGAGATTTTTTTTTTGTTTTTTTTAAAAAAATATATTTCAAAATGCAGTTTATTAAAAAATGAATTATTTTATTTTTATTTTTCGTTTTTATTCGATTAAAATGTTTTAAAATAATTTTTTTTATCTTTATATACTATAAAAAAAATATCTCTAATGTAAATCATTGAGAATGTCTTGAAACCGATCTCCTTCAGACCATCTCTTGGGAATGTAGAGACACAGGTGACCGCAAAACACTTGATCTGGTGATTGCACTCGTTCCGTGTTGTAACGAACCATCGATTTGTTGAAATAGTTCTTTATTTCTTTCAGCGGCGAGATTCCGTAGATGTCGAAATAATAATTCTTCTTCCCGTTCTTGAACCACGCCACCCAGTGAGTGCCTTCACCTGATAAATTGTCTAGATTTAAAATTCCGCATTCCGATTGTCGAGGTCTTCTCTTCGGCAAAGCATCTCTGGAGAACACGCCTAGAAAATCTTTGATTTTCAAATCCTTCGCCGCATTCGACAGATCGATGTTGGATAGGGGTTCGTTAGGTAAGACGACACCTTCTATGGATATCTCTATTTTCTTATTCATAATGCGTATATATATATTTTTTTTATTTATTTATTTTATTATAATTCACTAAAATGACGTTATTTTTTTAAAAAATTTTTTCTTTTTCTTTTTAAACCAACTCTCTCGATGTCTCTATCGATTTCCATAATCTCGAATTTGTCTAATTCCTCTTGATTTTCTGGAATCCTATCATCCTTACTCATATCTGGAATCCTGTCATCCTTACTCATATCTGGAATCCTATCATCCACATTCATATCATCTCTAATTAGATCCGCAATCCAATGTCCGCATGCCAAAGTGCTTATTTTATCATCTAACACGAATCTCTTATCGTTGTCGGCCGTCAGCGAAATCTTGTTGACTATTTCGGTACACAAGTCGTGATTTTCGCTTCGAATCGATTTCATAGTCTTATACACCAGACCACTTCCTAACAGACAATCTTTATACTCTTGGAAAGAGATATTTTTCTTCACCACGCACGCTTTAACCCATTTGCACTTCTTGATCTCTTCATCTTCTTGACGATAAGCATACAGTTTGGGTCTCAAGCCCACGAATTCGACGATTTGTTTACCGCCGCTCTCGTCCTTGAATTTACCCAACACCTTCTTGTTGTCGTTCGATTGAATGTTGGACGGGTGATCGATGGGATAATTGCTCATGTCGAACCACGCGGCCACATCCGGAGATATATCTCGGTAGACATCTTTCGTCTCTATCTCGTAAACTAAACTGTCCATGTCGGTGAACAGTAGTTTGGCTTTATCACCAAATTTTCGTTTGACGTAATCGTAGTGAAACTCATACATCAATCGCTTGTTGATATCTAAGATGATCGGTCCAAGATAATATGGTTTCTCGAACTTCAGGTGCGTCTTTTGCATGTGAACAGCCACTAGATTTTCATCAAATATGGTTCGGTGTTTGTAATTGGGTTTTGCCACTAATTTTTTAGCTCTTTTCTCAGACGTGACGAGTCGAACGTTGGTTCTCTTCCTGATGTTTTCCATCAATTTACCGTACACGCAGTTGTTCATGAGTTTGAAGAAATCTTTTTCGAAATCATTCTTGGCTCGAATTCTGAGATTCGTGTTGAGATCGATGTATTTTTTCATCCATCAAATCAAATGATGCGATGTATGTCGACTAATTTCATACCGTAATCGACATATTGTTTCAAATTCTCACTGTAGACGACGTAGTTACGTTTGTTAAATTAATTGGGAATGAGTTTTTCCTCATCTCCTTCGTTCGGTTCCATTCGTTCAGGAGCCAGCGGATAATCATTGTGTAGATCGTGTAATTCTTCCGGATAGTTCAAATCAACTTCTAAAATGCAAAGATAGTCTCTCCATTTTTGCATCTCTTCTGGTTCCGTCACCCATTCGAAATTTCCAATCGGTAAAGGATGACTCATAGCCCAACCATATAGATTATTAGCGTCCCAATACTGTATGTATTTATTCGACCGTTTTGACTCGAAACCTTCTTTCATGTAGGGATTGTTAGCTTCAGAATATCTGTGGAAGATCATCGAGACGCAACCTCTCGCAGCCCTTTCGAACATGAGCAACATGTTCACGTCGGATAATAATTCCAATTGGACTTCAGTGGTCTTCAACAGAGCGTCCCACGGCAGACCGGGTGAAATACCAAGCGGGATCCAGATCGTAATTTCGACGACAGACATCTCGAAAATTTTTGAACACGTCTGCCAAGAGCAGAACGTCGGTCTTCAGATAGAGATCGTGATAATCTCTCATGGTTTTCATATCGAATAATTTCCACATGTTTTTGGCGTGTTCGTAATTCTCGTCGGAAATGTCGGATTCGTATAATTTCGAATAAAAATCTTCTTTCAAAGGTAGTGCGGTGTCTTCGAATCTCTTTAGATCGTTCATGTAATCGTAAGGATAGACTCCTTTCCTCAACATGACGTCTACTCGTTCTCCAAAATGCTCGCTCGTGATTTTAAATTTATCCTTGTTCATGTTATCGACTAATTTTTCTGGAGCGGTCGGCATGAATTTAAAACTGTCGATGAAACATATGGCTCTACGAATGAATTTCGTTTTTTCTTTCAACGTCTCTCCGTCGATTACTCTATTTTTCTCCATGAGCTTCCATTTCGTGAAGGAAATGTATCTTTCTTCGCTGTTCGCGATGCAGTTTAATTCTTCATGGGAAGTGCCGAGATTTTTCACGAACAGATGACTGTCGTAACCCGAGAGATTGTGAAATATCACCGGATAGAAAACGGCTTCTCGATATTTTAAATTACACTTGCTGTGAGCCGGACCGCGATACAGACCTGTGTAATGATCGTGGTCTCTGACCTTCTTATTTTCCTCCGAATTCTCGTCGAACGATTGTCTACATATGTGACATTCGGTGGCTCTGTTATTTTTGTCCTGCTGCTCTCGCGTGATGATCATTTTTGCCCAAGTTTTGAATTTGTCGTATAACATTTGAATTTTCGATTCTAACTCTTCCATGAACCTTTGGGCCATGTCGTCATCTTCACACTGTTTCATGTAGGTGAAGGGACCCATGTCATGTTGCAAGTCGAAAGTGCATTTCACGTAAATGCAATAGCCCGAAGGTATGTGTTTTTGATATCTTTTGAACTTTTGAACTTTGAAGAGCGTTGGGTTGACAGGAACTCATTTTCGCGGTGAAACATTCGAAATCGGCGTACACGACGAATGGTACTTTTAACCTTCTATTGCGATTTTCAAACTTCACAATGGTGTTGGGTTTGGGCATTTCGACGGTGACACCTTGATCTTTGCTGCAATATTCCTGATGTTTCGCTAATGATTTTTCGCTGTGAAACGTGTTCATGCAGTTGCAACATAAACATATCTTTCCTTTATGTTTATTATTTTGTCTTGACAGTAATCGGCTTGGATATTTAATCCAACAATAATGATGATTGTCACCATTTGAAATCAATAATAAAATAATCGTCTTTTCTCTTTCGAGATACGAAGTCTGTCTGAGAGGATAGATCGTTCGTTTTTCATCGTCGTATCCCAAGACATTCACCGCTACGGTGGGATTTTGAGCCTCGAAACGTTCAATGTGTTTTAACTCTGTTGGAAAAGTCACTCCGGTCCAATCGAGATTTTTAGAAGTCTCCTCGTAACAAGAAACTCTATTGGAATTCATTTTGACAGGGTATAAAGCGGAGGTGACTGCCCATTTAAAACACTGATCATCTTTCAACGAATCGTTTTCAGTTATATGAATTTCGAGTTTCAACACCTCATCGAACGTCCAGTTACTACCTTCATGTTGATAATTCGCGAGAGACGTCAACATCTTGTCTTTCATCTTTTCAAAAATGTCCGATAAAGCTGAACCTCGAAATACGGGTTCGACGTTAGATCTGAAATATGCATTTTTTACGATGCTCTCGCCGGACTTCACGTCGATTTTATTCATCACACAATGAAGTATCATCTTAATTTTTAGTCCCACGTTCATGTGTTTGTGAAACAAATCCAATACTTTTTTCTTCACCCGTTCCATGAACAATTTCGGATCGATTTTCTTGAACGAGGGAACCACGTCAAAAGTTTTAAAAATGCCTTTGATCGCACTCTCCCGTTCTACGGGCTTCGATTGAAATAGTTCCATGACGAGTCGTGCTACATATTCTTCTCCTTTCCCTTCGTTCATTGCTTGTCGAATTTCGCTCAATATATCTCGTTTGTCTAGAATCTGAAGTGCATCACTCATTTTCGTTTTAGTTTTTCTTTTCTTTTCTTTTGAAACTTGAAGTTCTTCAATAGCTTTTCGTTTAGTCGTCTTCTTATTTTTCACAATCGAAACATTTTTGGGTTTTTTCGACGTCGGCATTTCGATTCCTTTTACTATCTTTTTATTCTTCTCATTTTTCACAACCGATGCATTTTTTGATGTCGTTGCTATCGACATTTCGTTTGCCTTTCTAGCATTTCGCAAATATTCCTGTATGACTTCAATTTTTTTTTTATTTAGTTCTATGATTTCTGAAATGTGGAATTTTTAATAGTTTACAAATCTCGTTTAACCGAGGTACGGTTTTCTCATTTAAATTATCCATTTGTAAGAATTTTTTTTTTTTTCGAATTTTGTATTAAAATAATTTGTTAAAAAGTTTTGTTTTTTACTCTTTATATATAAAAAAGATTTTTTTTTAATTTCAATTTTTTTTTTAATGTTTTTTATTCAAAACAATTTACGATCGCTTTTATTTCTTGTTCGCAAAACGAACACGTTTTCTCGTCTCTAGAATAACATTCCTTACAATAACATAAATGTGCACACGGTAGAAACAAAACATTTGCGGATTTGTTTTCGCAAAGCAGACACGTGTTCATATCACCCGACTCCTTCTCAACAGATGATGATAACTCGTCTGCTTCTTTCATGAATCGAATCAAATCTTCTAAAGTCAAGAATTGAGATAACGTCTTGTTTGCGTAATTCAGTGTATTATACAATTGTTCCTTCGTGTATCTGGATTGTAAAATACCCCTTAAAAATCTCTCATTGTTATTTCTTTCCCATTCTTCGTCTTCAATTTTAATCAATCCTAATGTCTGGATCTTCTTCAAATAATCGCAATGACCTTCGGTATTATTTATGTGTTCTATCAAAGGTCTGTCATGAGGTTCCCAATTCATTAAATGTATGTTGCAACCAAAACATTTAACTTTGTCACTTTTATCCATATAAATGAAACCTGCAGCAGCTAAATCTTCGGGTTTTTGAGCAAGATGAGAAGGCCAATTTTTAAATGTTTGAAGTCTTGCACGTTCTAAACTATAATTCGGATATTCAGATTTAATCATTGTTTTTTTACCTCAAAATTGGGTTTGTAAGAATATTTTTTCGAATTTTGTATTTAAATGATAATTTGTTAAAAAGTTTTAAAATTGTTTATATATATATGTTTTAACTTTTTATTTATATATAAAGAGAAAAAAAACTTTTACAAAAAAACTTTTTTTCACATTAAAGAAAATTAAAATTAAAAAACTTTTTTTATATATATATATATAAAGAGTAAAAAAAAAAAAAAAACTTTTAAAACAAATTATTAAAATACAAAATTTAAAATATACATTATTTGCAAGAATTCATAAAACAAAAAACCAAATAATCGATCATGAAAACAACACCTAAAAGATGCGAATTGAAATTGAAACGAGTCGAAACGTGTAAGAAATTCAGTTATAAAATCTATAGATTACAACGACACGACTCCATCGAATTGAACGAAATTGAGATGAATGGCTTAGAGCACAAACATGACAAATATAGCATGCCTTTGAAATTGGACGAAGGCATGCTCAATTTGTTTTACGAGTACCAAAGTGATCTACAGAAAATCGTCGTCGCCAAAGATAGAGAATTCGACAAGGACGATTTGTCGTTGTTCTATGGAAGTTACATATATCCAAAAATCTCTCTCGAACTCGTAGACAAATTGGGTGGTGAGAGCACATTCACCGATGTAAAAAAACTCAAAAGAGTAAAGATAAACATTCAACACATTTTCGAAAAAGGAGAAACGATGAGTGTCAACATGCTAATAATGGACTTGGAAATATAAACAACAGAGAGAGTGATTTTTGCGAAGAAGAAGGAAAAAAAAAGTAATGAGATCATCTTTAGATCTCATTACTTTTTTTTGTTTTTTTTTGTTTTCCTTCTTCACTATTACCCATATATTATAATAACATTTCCTTTTTTCTTAAATTTCAGCGTCGATTCTTCTTCTTTTTTTTGTGATATGCTACGTTTTTATAACAACACATTTGTTTATCCGAATCATAATTATGAACGAATGGTGTGCATCTCTTGGTAACACTCGCATCATTACCATTCTCTTCAGAAGATAGTGGTGACGGTGGAAAACGTCTCATTCTTTTAAATTTCAACCGCATATCCCGATCTTTATTTAACTCTTTTATTATTCCTTTCCTAAGATATCCATCACTAGCATCTAATCGTTTTTCCACATATTTTTCGCACTCTATCTCGCGATATTCGTCATTATCATCTAATTGTTTCTCCACCTTTTTATCCATTTTATATATTATTTTATACTTTCTATGATTTATATTTATATAATTTTTTTACATTATAATAACATATTCAAAATCAGTATATTCTTAAATGGCGAATTCTCACCAAACAACAAACCCTTGCCGAGTCGCTCAACGTTCCGTCCACTCTTCAGATACAGACCGTTTCCACTCAAAGAGTTGTCACCTCTAACGGGTTCTAGATACAATCCTTTACCGCTGTTGTCTACGTGGACGTGACACACGGCTCCTCCCTTCTTCAAAAACAGTCTGCTGCCACCCATTAATTTCTCAACGGCCGAACTCGCGAGTCCCGTGAGAGCTCCCACGCCGAGAGTCTTTCCGAGAAAGGGTAATGCCTTTGCGGCAAAGGGTAATGCTTTTGCAGCGTTTCCTGCCAATAGCAGTAGGAAACCGCCTTTCATTCTCAAATTGTATCTCAATTGAGCGGGACTCAATCTCACCATCAACCCTCTTCCATCACGAATCGCTTTCTCCATCCTTTTGATTTGACTTCTGGTCCAGGCGATCGAATCCTGACCACCTCTCATCAGATCTTCGTGAGTGAATTTGAATCTCACCACCTTGCCTCGAGTTGTTAACGCTCTCATAAGTTTCTTCCTCTGTCCTGTGGATATGTTCACGTTTTTAATTACGTATTCTGTCATAATTCTTTTTTTAAAATATATTTTCTTCAATTGTTTTCTTGTTTTAATGATAATTATATATATTAAATAATTTTTGTAAAATTAATATTGCGTTTATTTTATTTTTGTTATTTATATATATACACAATATTTTTTTTTTTTTGCTTTTATATTTCTCTTATGTGAAATCGTATCGCCACCCTCTCTCCGCGAAGATCTAACAGTTCACCATTTTGATCCGTCAACGTGGTTTTGAGACTATACAACGTGTCTAAAATCACTGGTAGATAAACTAAATTTCGAGGTCGCTCCATGATCTTATAACCCGGCGACACGTTTGGAAAGAAGGAATAGATCGTCCATTGAGCGCTACCATTCACGTAGCTTCCAGCAATCACATCCACATTCACCAGAATGCTATTGACTGCGAGAATGTCGACCGTATTTTCAGATGCCGCGTGGTCTCGATACATCTTTTGATTGAATCCCAACATCTTGCCTATAGAATCATCCGTGTTGAAATCCACTCGAAAATTATCTTCCAAATCCAACATCGTCTGTAAGGTATTAGGGTTGGGAGCGAGTCTGATCTTGTTGCTTCCCTTTCCATCCGTCTTCATTCGCGTCTGAATGTAATTGTTCAAATCATCTATGTCGTAACTTCCTTTGGGAATTCGAATCTCCAACCAATCCACTCCGTCGGAATACTTGAATGAGTTATTCTTTTCGGTGACATTGGGAAAGGAATAATAAGTCTCCAGATTCACCAACGCCATCTCGTATCTTTTCTCTCTATTCAATTCAATGGAAGGTTCGAATTTCGTCGTGAATCGAGTCGAATCGCCACTCACCATGATTTGAATGGATTGTTTTGCAGCCGTATTCTCGGCTATCCGTTCTAACATTCCCCTTGTTCGAACATTATATTTAATTTTATTTTTATTTTTTCAAAACTAATTATTTGAAGATTTATTATTTTCTAAATTTTTTTTATTTTCACGCTCTATCTTATTATCATCAGAAACATAAAACTTGTCGAATCCGCACCGATATTTTCCACGATTAAATTTGCTAGTCAAATCGATCATGATGAAATTGTAAAGTCCTCCATCCCAAACCCTCTTGCAGAATCTCCTGAATTCCACCACGCTCATGTCGTTTGCGACATAATCGCCGTAGATGTGATTGAGATTCTTGAGATCTTGGCGAAAGAGACATAGAAAATTAGCATTCTCCCTTATCATCTGTCTGGGCAATCAAAAATAATTCTGCGACAGGTAGAAACAGTCCACGTTGCTGTGTCGACCCCTAACGTAATACGATTCGCATCGGTTCTGTCTCTCCAAAAGCAGATCATCGAAAATCATGAGATTCTTATCTTCCGATTTCAATTCTCTAGGATCCGGAACGTCGCTAGCGTTCTCATAAAATTGACACTCGACGTTCGAAGATGCATTTCTCTTCATCAATTCCATCGCCGCACTGTCCAAAATGGTCGAAAGAGGAGCTTCACTTTTGTCGAATCCTCCCTACTGTCAAAGATTCTGGCTCTGACGTCCTTTGGCAATCTACGATCCATGCACTCTCGAAGCAATCTGTATTCGGGTTGAAACAAGCTCCTGCCAAACACAAACAATCTGTCGTAATCCAACCAGTCGGGTCGGGACAACAGATTCATCAACAGATTGGTCTTTCCACAATTCGATTTTCCACTATCAAGCCTCTTATGCTTTTGGGAAAGAACTCGTTATTCGACCTCTTAGTTGCGGCGTCGTTCCAAGACATATCTTTAATGTTCATCTTTGTTTTTTTATTTTTTTGTTTGTTATTTTAGATTTTTTTCAAACACAATTTTTATGTTTTTTTCAAACTCAGTTGTTTTAATATTATTATTTATTTATATTACACCGTTGCGAGTTCTCTTCAATCCGGATCCACTCGTCATTTTTGCTAAATCTTGTATGGGTACCACAGCATCCTTAAAATCTTTCCAACTTTTCGGCGTTTGCTCTAATGCAGCTCGCTTCGCTGGTGGACTGATCAACTTGTCGATCAACGCGTCAGCTGCCCTCTTGCAAGCCACAGAAGCTATCCTACCACTGGCTTCGGAAGCGGCTTTCTTACCAGCATCCAAAGCCGTCTTCTTACCGACCTCAAACACGGTCGATGCGAGTTTTCTACCCGCATCGCTCGTGAACGCTCGCATTATAGAATCGATGATGCCAGAACCACCTTGAACGTAAGTTCTGACGTATCCCCTGTTCTTTATCACCAACATATTTTTATTTTATAATATATTTTGTTTTTCACTGGTAAATCGTTTGTTGTTTAAATACTTTTATTATTCTAGTGTAAAAATTTACTGTTTTTATTATTTTATATATTTTTGTTTGTTTGTTTGTTTCTCTCTACTTATTATATACATCAATCCTTCAATTCGTTCATCAGCCTTTTATAATGGTTTTTATTCAAAACCTTCTGTCTTAACAATTCGTCACATATGCTAACTATCTCATTATGTAATACTGTGTTACCAGCACATCTACTCGCCATCAACAATCTCAGTCTCAGAGACAGAGCGTCAGAATCGCTCGGAAGAAAAGTGGTTTTCACCCCTTTACCAGTCACCGATTCAACGAACTTCTTATTCATATCCCATATGGGTTTCACCACTTTTGTCCACTTGTAACCTCTGTTGGCTTTGGGTCTAGTCTCTCTGGCATCGTTATTTCTCAGCATGGCGTGGGTCTGAACCAGAATGTCGTCGTAATTGTCAAAATCCTGTTCCGTGTAATCTCCAGGCTTGTCAAAAAGGAGCAATTTGCGCAGTCCATCAGTTATTTTATACTTATTCGAACCGACAATTAAATCTTCATCATCCATTTCCACTTCTGTGTCGCCTACAAAAGTTCTACCCTCAGAATCCTTATAAATTCCATACAACAGATCTCTCTTACTGGCATCCTCGGACGACACGACGCTATCAGTGGTGATAGTCGAAGCTGTATCGTTGCTCACGTCAGTTTGAATCTCTGTGGGAACATAATCCGGTGTAGATTGAAAGGAATACCAATTTCCAAAACTACCGGGCAACGAACCCATTCTTAAAGAACTCTCTTTTATGGGTCTCAATTCTTCGACTATCTCCTTCTTGCTTCGCTCTTGAACATCCGCCATGGGTTTAAATATTTTTGTGGTTTCGCGTCTGAGTTCCATCTCTCCGAGACGTCTGCTTCTGTCAGCCGATTGAATGCTCTTCTTGGCACGTTCATATTCGCCTAAAATTTGATCTCGATGTTTAGCATCCATCTGTAAAAACATTTTTCGTTTTTAATTGTTTATGTTCCTTTGAGTATGCTAATGTGAGTTATTTATTATTTTCAAAATTAAATGTATAATTATTTTTTTATGTTTTAAGTAAATAAAAATCTTCTGTCTTTAATATAATAACTAAAAAAAAATCATATCTCAACTCAGTGTTGAACTGGGAAAACTTGAAAAGTTTGAAAGTTTAAGCACATGACAAACCAGTTTCTGATTTAACGCATTTGAGAATAATTACGTTTGTTAAAAGGATTTTCATTCATATCTCAAAATCATTCCCTCAATGTTGAATTGAGAAAACTTTGAAAAAGTTTAAAAATTTTAGCACATAAAGAAACCGGTTTCTAATTTAACGTTAAAAGGATTTCATTCACATCTCCGAACATTATCACAAATATATTAAAAATTTACCACTCAAACCTAATTGAGTAGAAAAAATGCGTTTTATTATCTATTATTAAAACGATCCATTAAAAACGAAAACCTTCATTCCACCACAACAAAAACATGAGTGTCAATTACGAACTATTTTTTTATTTGATGAAACATTCCATAAAGTGTTTATTAAAATTTACTTCACAAAATTAGCATTGGATTTGTAAAAACGAAGACGTTTTTCGTCTCTGGTCGTGACCCCACCCCCACATAAAATGAAAAATGTCATTTTCGTAATGTATTCATGGAGCCCTTCATATTAATACCTCACATGCCTGGCTTTGTATAAAGAACGACGTTTTTCGGCTCTGGTCGTGACCCCACCCCACGACGAGGGTTAAAATTACGATCTTCTTAATCCACTCGTCGAGACCTTCAATTTGATAGGTCACGTGACCACCTTCTCGAAACTTCGATTTTTCTGATGGGCGTGACCCCCCACCCCCACATAAAATGAAAAAACGTCATTTTTGTAATGTATTCATCGAGCCCTTCATATTAATACCTCACATGCCTGGCTTTGTGTAAAGAACGACGTTTTTAGGCTCTGGTCGTGACCCCACCCCACGACGAGGGTTAAAATTACGATCTTCTTAATCCACTCGTCGAGACCTTCAATTTGATAGGTCACGTGACCACCTTCTCGAAACTTCGATTTTTCTGATGGGCGTGACCCCCACCCCCACATAAAATGAAAAAAACGTCATTTTTGTAATGTATTCATCGAGCCCTTCATATTAATACCTCACATGCCTGGCTTTGTATAAAGAACGACGTTTTTCGGCTCTGGTCGTGACCCCACCCCACGACGAGGGTTAAAATTACGATCTTCTTAATCCACTCGTCGAGACCTTCAATTTGATAGGTCACGTGACCACCTTCTCGAAACTTCGATTTTTCTGATGGGCGTGACCCCCACCCCCACATAAAATGAAAAAACGTCATTTTTGTAATGTATTCAACGAGCCCTTCATATTAATACCTCACATGCCTGGATTTGTAAAAAGCAAGTCGTTTTTCGGCTCTGGTCGTGACCCCACCCCACGATGAGGGTTAAAATTACGATCTTCTTAATCCACTCGTCGAGACCTTCAATTTGATAGGTCACGTGACCACCTTCTCGAAACTTTCGATTTTTCTGATGGGCGTGACCCCCACCCCCACGACGAGGGGAGATAACTTTGTATGATTAAGTTTATGAGAATCAAGCAATCTGATTGGTTAATTAGCGTTAGGAACGTGAAATGATTGGGTGATTACTTATTTCAAGCTCTTCAAGCTTTTGGGAATCGTCGCAGTGGGTTTGCGGGTTCGGTATCACCTCTCGTACAAAAGTCGATTTCTGATGTAGAATCCACAAATGGGTTTCCGTGTACGCCTCCATAGGGATTCAGTGTTAAAATCGTGTACAGATACGGATGATACAGAATCCGCAAACCACTTTTTGATGATGATACAGAAACCGCAACACGTTTTTTGCTCGCGATTTTAACACTGAATCCTATGGGGGGAAACCCATTTGCGGCTTCTGTATCAGACGGTACACCTTTTTTTCGTTAAACTTTCATGCATTTTTTCACTCTTGAGCGATGTGTATATAGAATCCAGTGATGTAGAATCCGCAAAGCGGATTCTGTATCATCATAAAAAAACGACAAATCGTGTACCTGTACACGATTTTAACACTAAATCCTATGGAGGTGTACATCGATGTACGTGTACATGTACGAAATCGTGTACAAGTGATACGGAATCCGCATTTATTATCTACTATTGGTGATTTAATAGATTAACATCTTATAAAAACCAAAATACATCAACAAAAAATAACAGTACAATAATACATTATATCATAAAATGAAGTAACAATAAGTAACAGAGTTTTTTATTCTTTTTATTAGCTACCAGTTTCTGCTGTACTCTGGCTTCTTGGATAGGTAAGCTTTACCAACAATTCTACCGGAATGGGGAAGGGAGTTAACTCGAAATTCTGATGTGAACGAACGCTGAAGGCGTCGACTTGTCAATGATTGCAATTATCTTTTCACTGATTGAACTATATATAGCATGAACTTTCGGGAGAATAGCAGGGCAGTTCCGCGTAGGATCTCACTTAATTTGATATCCCTTGATTGATTGATTGATTGATTAAGCTTGTCCGTTGAATATAATAGTCAAAGTCCTTACAACAAATATTCTCGTAGTCGTATGACCAATAAATTGCAGTTTTACAAAAGCTTGAAGTTACAGCCAAAACCGGCTAACGCAATACACAAGAATCGCCATTCACTTTTTTTTAGTTGGGACCCTGGAGCCTCTCCAGGGGGAATCTTCCTGAATGAAAGCTTAAACTGGGTAAATTCCCACAGTTTACCGTACACAGTAATTTTGGCCAAAATTATTTTTGAAGCTGAGCAAGTAGAATCACACTAACTGACTTTCAGAATACCGATTTTAGGGACAATTGTACTAATCTTTGGAGAATATCGGGGGGGGGGGGGGTTAAATACCCCTCTTACCCACCACCCTCCCCGGTTTCTGCGCCACTGTTTCCATCACGTTGCTCACACCCACCCACGGCCATCAAATTGTGATTAATCCCAGCGCTTCTAACAGACTTCTCTTAGACTCAATCTGTCTGCTTGTTTTGCGCGCTATGTTTTTGAGACAAAAATTCCAAACATAATGAATGTATGCTCTTTTTTATATCAGGTTGGATGTATTTGGATAGTAATTATACATTATTTATTTACTTCTCTGTTATTAAAATAAAACTAAAAACATTAACAAAACTATTTTTAGAAACGGAAAGAAAGGATATTTGTCTCTACAGTAGTGACATCACGGATGAGTTTTAGCACTTAGAGTTGGCTGCATTAATTCAATAATCCTCTTTTTCGTATACATGTACGTATACATTGACTGACCTCCGAGAATTAATTAACCGAGACAAGACAACTGTCAGTAGTGGTACAATGAACAAATGCCGACAGCTTATTAATGTACTGTCAGATGAGTACTGCGAGTTTAGTTACTTATTCCCGTTTCCTTATTCGACATTTAAAATTCGAAAAAAATCACGGGATATTTTGGTGTTGATGGGTGGCCCCCGTGGAATAAAAAAAATTGACACCTCAACCGCCCCAATCGGACCACATTTAGGGGCCCTACTAAGGCCCCAAAAAGGGCCAGTTACAAAATATCACCAAAGAAAGTTAAAATCACGGGATATTTTGGTGTTGATGGGTGGCCTCCGAGGAATAAAGAAGATTGACACCTCAACCGCCCCAATCGGACCACATTTAGGGGCCCTACTAAGGCCCCCAAAAAGGGCCAGTTACAAAATATCACCAAAGAAAGTTAAAATCACGGGATATTTTGGTGATGATGGGTGGCCCTTAGGAATAAAGAAGATTGACACCTCAACCGCCCCAATCGGATCACATTTAGAGGCCCTACTAAGGCCCAAAAAGGGCCAGTTACAAAATATCACCAAAGCAGGTTAAAATCGCGGGATATTTTGGTGTTGATGGGTGGCCCCCGAGGAATAAAGAAGATTGACACCTCAATCGCCTCAATCGGACCACATGTAGGGGCCCTACTAAGGCCCTAAAAAGGGCCAGTTACAAAATATCACCAAAGCAGGTTAAAACCACGGGATATTTTGGTGTTGATGGGTGGTACCCGAGGAATAAAGAAGATTGACACCTCAACCGCCACAATCGGACCACATTTATGGGCCGTACTAAGGCACCAAAAAAGGCCAGTTACAAAATATCACCAAAGCAGGTTAAATTCACGGGATATTCTAGTGTTGAATCACTGTTGATGGGTGGCTCTTAGGAATAAAGATTGATACCTCAACCGTTGCAATCGGGCCACTTTTAGGGCCCTCTTTAGGCCTCCAAATGGGCCAGTTACAAAATATTACCTAAGGAGACAAACATCGCCAGATATTTTGATGTTGGTCTGCGACACGAGAAGAATAAAGAATATTCCATGGAACGCCATCCCCAAATATGAGGATATGAGGAATGACGAATTGTGGCTCATTAAGAATTTTCTCGTGGCCCTTGTGACCCTGAGGATATGTGGAATTGCAAGTTGTGCCTCATTGCCCTCGGCTTTTGATATAATGAAAAGGGCATCCTGAAGGCCAGCCAAGTAACAGAAAGAGATTCCACAAGTGTATCTCTATGCAACATGGTCCGTAAATATCCCAAACCGGGGCCCAATTTCCACTTCACAATTTGCTCACCTTACCCTTACTTCCTTTCCTTCCTGTCTTTAAGTCTTGGCAAGGCCCTGCCTGATGTTTGCTTGCTTCTCCAAGAATACGAATACCACCCATTTCCCTTTCACTTTCCTATTCTTTCTAAACTCTGGCATACCAACGGGCCTGTTGGTGTCTGCTTGTTACGTCTTGCATACCAGCAATACCCATTCCCCCAATTTCCCTATTCTTCCTAAGCCCTGACATGCCCGAGGGCCTACCTGATGTCTGCTTGCTACGCCATTCATACTAACACTACCCATTCGCTTCCCCTTCCGCATTCTGGTGTCTACTTACTATGCACGCTAACACCACCCATTATCTTCTACTTGCTTATTCTTCCTGTAGCCATAACTTGCCCAAGGACCTGCCTGATGCCCGTCTGCTATGCCATGCGTACTAACTCCTGCAATTGAATACTTGGGTCAGAGAGTGGTCAGAACACGCCACAAAAGTCAATTATAGTAACAAAACAACGATCTTACTCCAAGTATGGGGATTTTATTCTACCGAAGTACATACCGCATCAATCGAAAATACCCCTTATGGTCCATATAACATTTCGCGCGACTCTGTTTCGGTAACATGAAGTCGATGTCGATGATTTGGGATAAGTGTCGAGCTTATTTTGGTAATTCGCAAGACTCCCGTTGAATCGAACACACCCCTAGAAGAGACCCCGTCCGTTTAGAGGTCATTGGGTCACATGGCAACAACAAGCTAACATAGAAACCAAGATGGTAGTCTCCAATGTGCATGCTCACTAAAACCAAGTATTACTATCGGGATGAGGTCACAACATGCCCGTTCTCCTCCGCTTCTATGACAACCCACGTGACACCCACAATACCCCGCGGTATGCTGTCACTTCTGCGGTATGCTACCCCCCCCCCATCCCCCCCGCCCCTCGAAGTCCCCCAGATGGGGCCCGTTTGGCACATTTCATACTATTCAGAATAAATATAACCTGCGGCGAAATAATAATACGCGCATACGAAATAATAACCCGTGCACACGAAATAATAATCCTTGTGTCCGGATTATTATTTTGTATGTACCGATTATCAATTCGCCTTCGCGGATTATTATGTCATGTGCACCGATTATTATTTCGTGCGCACGGATTATTAACTCGTGTGCATGGATTATTATTGTGTGCACATAAGGTGCCAGGACCCCCACTCCGCTGTCCCAAAAGACGGACCTGCTTTTTATACTTACCACGCCATACATTGGAATCCTGTTCAGTGGCGGAACCAGAATCCTTTATAGGGGAAAATTCCATTGGAGGATATAGCGATATGACGCGGGTACATCTCAAAGGCCGCAGACTGGGAGGGAAGGGTGTAGTCAGGTGAATCACCCTCTCCAATTTGTGTGACCTGGCAGTGGTAGAGCCTCCCCGGGAGAGGGGGGGGGGGGCGCTTCCCAGACAAAAAAAAAAAATCCCTGTGCATTTAAATCTAGTTTTCTGGTGGCTTTTAGGGTCATTTTTGGATGACCCACATTTTAGAGACAAGGTTTATAAACGTACATGGCTCATAAGTATCTGCATCCGAACTTGCAAAATTCCAGTGGATTTATGTTTATCAGCTGAGTTTGTATGTAAATAAAGAAAAGAGGGTCACTGTGTGTGTAAGAGAGGGTGGCTGGATGTGACAGTTATGGAGAGGGGCAAATTAGAGAGAGAGAGAGGAGGGGGTGGCAAAGACTGTGTTTAGGGGCAAATACCCTTTCATGACCTCCTGTAGCGCCGCCACCGGATTCGGGATCTCTCCCCGAATTATAAATTTCTGGAGCTCTGAACGCGACTCTGAAGCCTCCTTAGAGAAGGTGAGGCCATTGGTGGGGGCCGGTTATCCTTCCTCGGTAAATTTTTCAATTTTAACTGTAAATCTTTGAGAGCGATTCTGGTGCCTAATGGAGGATGGCGAGGTCATCGGTAAGGGCCTGAGTCTCTCTGAAATATTCTGAAATTTCGAAGCTATATCAACAGTTTTGAAGTCCCCCAATGGAAGGTGAGGGACGAGGTCGCAATCATATGTGGCAGTTTGTATTTATTATGAGGGGGGGGGGGGGGGTGCAATGTAAATCTATTTGGGGGCGACCTGTGTGCGTTTTACCATGCCCCCGCCACTGATCCCGACCTTCCCTAGGCCTACCAAAAATATATATAATACCGCCAAGATTAGACATGTAGCGAACAAGCATAGGCATATGTTGCCATCCCGGTCAACCTTAGGAGACGTCCCATCCCAAATTCCCCCGGCATTGTGAAGTACTTTTCGATGGCTGCTTTATAGGCCCTTTTAGACAACTGAATTTTATATCTTCGCTGACATATTTTTGCGCCCCCGCGTCTCAACAAGAGATCCCCCCTCTCCAGCCACGCTTACATACACCTACTTACTGCCACAGGCCCAGAGTGCAGCGATGTGAGGTCTTACGCAGACTTCACTTCGTCCTAACTCGCCTATCGCACGTTAGAAAAGGGGAAGCATGCCTAACAAGGACGGACCTCGGGTCATTAGGTTACCCCTCCTGACCTTCCTTCTTGAAGAGATGAGGAGGCGGTAGTGACCGAGGGCCGAAAGGTCCTAGATTTATTTATTTATTTATTTATTTATTGATGTTTAAGGTCACATATTTATGCACAATGCCTAATCATGACCGTCCTAGATAACTTAGGTCCAAACAAGAACAATTAGACTTAAGAATTGTTATTTCAGCGTTAAGATGATAGGATACTAGTATACCAAGGTCACAGGTTGGATGCCATTTTGACATAATAACCTATACCATAGTTTTAATATCTTTCATTTCATGCGCACGGATTATTATTTCATGTGCATGGATCAAAGTAGTAGTGCTCGTTCCTTTCGAGCAAGATCTGGTGAACCCCGCGGTGGACCCCGGAAAGGACGTCACAGCCACGTGACTGGATGCCGCCATTTTGTGTTGTCACGCTAACGCGCTTGGCCTGCCATGTTGTGACGTCATCCCCATGGTGAAACGTTGTATCAATGCGCATGCGCAGCGCGTGTTGTTATGGTAATACGCGTTTCCGTCGTCCATTTTGTATACAGGGCGCCGCCATCTTGGTTTCTATGGTAGCACGCGGTTGCTAGGTGACCCAAAGGCATCTAATAAGACGGGTGTATGTTTGGAGGGTACGTTAGTAGGTGATAATTGAGAGATAACTACCATTTTTGTACATGTACGTGTACAAACTACGTTTACCAACGTGAGATTCAGTGTTAAATCGCACGCTTGTTCACAAACAATGTCCAGTGGATTTGAATCCCGCTGTTTTTTTTTGTGACTCCTAGATCGCACCTTTAACGTTCAAATACTCGTGGTGAACGTTGAATGTCACGCGTTTTTTAAAAAAGGTGAAATTGTACATTTACACTTTTTTTTTACTTTTAAAATTGTTGTCCACGTTCCCATCGCAGATCCGACCATCGATCCATCGTTGGTGAACGCGAGTAAAATTCTGGGCTAGCATAAAAAAAAAACTGTTTGTAGATTCTACACCAGTGGTCGAGAATGCTCAATTGTTTTGAGGCGGTGGGTTTTTCCCATTTATGGCGTAAGTGGGGGAATACCCATAGTGGGATTTTCCAAACTCAGCTAATTAACCAATCAGATTGCTTGATTCTCCGCTAATCAACCAATCAGATTGCTCGATTCTCATAAACTTGATCATACAGAGTTATCTCCCCTCATCGTGGGTTGGGGGGAATACCCGGATTTTTTTTTTCCAAAAAAAAAAACTTAACAGACAACTATTGAACGCTTCCATTTCTGACGTGAGTGGGGGGAATACCCGAGGAAATAAATAAAAAAAGTGATCGATATATATAGGAGATAAAAAAACATAAACATAAACATAATTAAACATTTAATTTTGAAAATAATAAAATAACTCGCATTAGCATACTTAAAGAAACATTAACAGTTAAAAACGAAAAATGTTTTTACAGATGGATTCTAGACACCGAGATCGAATATTAGAAGAGTATGAGCGTGCTAAGAAGGGCATTCAGTCGGCTGACAGAAGCAGACGTCTTGGTGAGATGGAACTCAAACGCGAAGCCACAAAAATATTTAAACCCGTGACGGAGGGTCAAGAGCGAAGCAGGAAGGAGATAGTCGAAGAATTGAGACCCATAAAAGAGAGTTCTTTGAGAATGGGTTTGTTGCCTCTTAGTTTTGGAAATCGGCATTCCGTTCAATCTACACTGGATTACGTTCCCACGGGGATTCAAACAGAGAGCGAGAGCGACACCGATACAGCTTCGTCTATCACCACTGATAGCGTCGCATCGTCTGATGATGATGGCGGTAAGAGAGATCTGTTGTATGGATTGTATAAGGATTCGGAGGGGAGAATTTTTGTAGGAGACACACAAGTAGATATTGGCGATGATGAATTGATCGTGGGTTCGAACAGATACGAATTGACTGATGGGCTGCGCAGATTGTTCCTTTACGACAAGCCTAGCGATCACACGGATCAGGATTTCGACAATTACGGCGACATTCTGGTTCAGACCCACGCCATGAAGAGAAATAACGATGCTAGAGAGACGAGACCCAAAGCCAACAAATGTTACAAGTGGACGAAAGTGGTGAAACCCATATGGGATATGAACAAGAAGTTCGTCGAATCGGTGACTGGCAAAGGGGTGAAAACCACTTTTCTTCCGAGCGATTCTGACGCTCTGTCTCAGAGATTGAGTTTGTTGATGGCGAGCAGACGGGCTGGTAACACAGGATAAGATAATCAGATAGTTGCTATATCTGACGAATTGTTAAGACAGAAGGTTTTGAATAAAAACCACTATAAAGGGCTGATGAACGAATTGAAGGATTGATGTGTATATAATAAGTAGAGAGAAACAAACAAACAAAAATAAAACATAAAATTTTTTACACTAGAATAACAAAAGTATTTAAAAACAACAAAACGATTTACCAGTGAAAAAAAAAACAAAATATATTAGAAAAATAAAATATGTTGGTGATAAAGAACAGGGGGATACGTCAGAACTTACGTTCAAGGCGGTTCTGGCATCGTCGATTCTATAATGCGAGCGTTCACGGGCGATGCGGGTTGAAAACTCGCATCAACCGCGTTTGAGGTCGGTAAGAAGACGGCTTTGGATGCTGGTAAGAAAGCCGCTTCCGAAGCCAGTGGTAGGATAGCTTCTGTGGCTGGCAAGAGGGCAGCCGACGCGTTGATCGACAAGTTGATCAGTCCGCCGGCGAAGCGAGCTGCATTAGAGCGAACACCGAACAGTTGGAAAGATTTTAAGGATCCTGTGGTACCCATACAAGATTTAGCCAAAATGACGAGTGGATCTGGATTGAAGAGAACTCACAACGGTGTGATATAAATAAATAATAATATTAAAAACTGAGTTTGAAAAACATAAAAAATTTCTGTTTGAAAAGAATCTTAAATAACAAACAAACAAAAAAATAAAACAAAGATGAACATTAAAGATATGTCTTGGAACGACGCCGCGACCAAGAGGTCGAATAACGAGTTCTTTCCCAAAAGCATAAGAGGCTTGATAGTGGGAAAATCGAATTGTAGAAAGACCTATCTGTTGATGAATCTGTTGTCCCGACCCGACTGGTTGGATTATGACAGATTGTTCGTGTTTGGCAAGAGCTTGTTTCAACCCGAATACAGATTGCTTCGAGAGTGCATGGATCGTAGATTGCCCAAGGACGTCATAGCCAGAATCTTTGACAGTAGGGAGGAATTCGACAAGAGCGAAGCTCCACTCTCGACCATTTTGGACGGTGCGGCGACGGAGCTGATGAAGAGAAATGCATCGTCGAACGTCGAGTGTCGATTTTATGAGAACGCTAGCGACGTTCCGGATCCTAGAGAACTGAAATCGGAAGATAAGAATCTCATGATTTTCGACGATCTGCTTTTGGAGAGACAGAACCGATGCGAATCGTATTACGTTAGGGGTCGACACAGCAACGTGGACTGTTTCTACCTGTCGCAGAATTATTTTCGATTGCCCAGACAGACGATAAGGGAGAATGCTAATTTTCTATGTCTCTTTCGCAAAGATCTCAAGAATCTCAATCACATCTACGGCGATCACGTTGCAAACGACATGAGCGCGGCGGAATTCAGGAGATTCTGCAAGAGGGTTTGGGATGGTGGACTTTACAATTTCGTCATGATCGATTTGACAAGCGAATTTAAACGCGGAAAATATCGGTGCGGATTCGACAAGTTTTATGTTTCTGATGATAATAAGATAGAGCGTGAAAATAAAATTTAGAAAATAATAAATCTTCAAATAATTAGTTTTGAATAAAAAAAAAATAAAATTAAATATAATGTTCGAACATGGAGAATTGTTAGAACGGATAGTCGAGAATACGGCTGCAAAACAATCCATTCAAATCGTGGTGAGTGGCGATTCGACTCGATTCGCTACGAAATTTGAACCTTCCATCGAATTGAATAGAGAGAAAAGATACGAGATGGCGTTGGTGAATCTGGAGACTTATTATTCCTTTCCCAACGTCACCGAAAAGAATAACTCGTTCAAGTATTCCGACGGAGTGGATTGGTTGGAGATTCGAATTCCCAAAGGGAGTTACAACATAGACGATTTGAACAATTACATTCAGACGCGAATGAAGACGGATGGAAAGGGAAGCAACAAGATCATACTCGCTCCCAATCCTAATACCTTACAGACGATGTTGGATTTGGAAGATAATTTTCGAGTGGATTTCAACATGGACGATTCTATAGGCAAGATGTTAGGATTCGATCGAAAGATGTATCGAGGCCACGCGGCATCTGAAAATACGGTTGACATTCTCGCAGTCAATAGCATTCTGGTGAACGTGGACGTGATTGCTGGAAGCTACGTGAAAGGTAGCGCTCAACCGACGATCTATTCCTTCTTTCCAAACGTGTCGCCGGGTTATAAGATCGTGGAGCGACCTCAGAATTTAGTTTATCTACCAGTGATTTTAGACACGTTGTATAGTCTCTAAACCACGTTGACGGATCAAAATGGTGAACTGTTAGATCTTCGCGGAGAGAGGGTGACGATACAATTTCACATAAGAGAAATATAAAAGCAAAAAAAAAAAAATATTGTGTATATATATAGATAACAAAAATAAAATAAACGCAATATTAATTTTACAAAATTATTTTAATATAAATAATTATTATTAAACAAGAAAACAATTGAAGTAAATATATTTAAAAAAAAAAAGAATTATGACAGAATATGTGATTAAAAACGTGAACATATCCGCAGGACAGAGGAAGAAACTTAAGAGAGCGTTAACAACTCGAGGCGAGGCGGTGAGATTCAAATTCACTCACGAAGATCTGACGAGAGGCAGTCAGGATTTGATCGCCTGGACCAGAAGTCAAATCAAAAGGATGGAGAAAGCGATTCGCGATGGAAGAGGGTTGATGGTGAGATTGAGTCCCGCTCAATTGAGATACAATTTGAGAATGAAAGGTGGTTTCCTACCGCTGTTGGCAGGAATCGCCGCAAAAGCATTACCCTTCACCGCAAAGGCACTACCCTTTCTCGGAAAGACTCTCAGCATGGGAGCTCTCACGGGACTCACTAGTTCGGCAGTTGAGAAATTAATGGGTGGCAGCGGACTGTTTTTGAAGAAGGGAGGAGCCATGTGTCACGTCCACGTAGACGACAGCGGTAAAGGATTGTATCTAGAACCTGTTAAAGGTGGCAACTCTTTGAGAGGAAACAGTCTCTATCTGAAGAGTGGACAGAATGTTGAGCGACTCGGCAAGGGTTTGTTGCTCGGTGAGAATTCGCCGTTTAAGAATATACCGATTTTGAATATGTTATTATAATATAAAATTATATAATTATATAAAATATAAATCATAGAAAGTATAAAATAATATATTTAAAATGGGTAAAAAGGTGGAGAAACAAATTTATCACCTGGATGAAAAGGTGGAGAAACAATTTCACGATAATGACGAATATCGCGAGACAGAGTCCGAAAAAACAAAAAAATGGTTAGACGCTAATGATGGATATCTAAGGAAAGAACTGATGAAAGATATAGATAAAGTGCGGGATAGACTGTTGGAATTGAAAAGAATGAGATGCTTTCCACCGTCACCACTACCTTCTGAAGAGAATGTTAATGATGCGAGTGTTACCAAGAGATGCACAACATTCGTTCATAATTATGATTTGGATAAACAAATGTGTTGTTATAAAAATGTATCATATCACAAAAAAAAGAAAAAAAGAAAAGAAGAAGAATCGACGTTGACATTTGAGAAAAAAGGAAACGTTATTATATTATATAGGTAATAGTGAAGAAGGAAAACCAAATAAAAATGAGATCTAAAGATGATCTCATTACTTTTTTTTTTCCTTCTTCTTCGCTAAAAAATCAATCTCTCTATTGTTTATATTTCCAAGTCTGTTATTAGCATGTTGACACTCGTGTTTTCTCCTTTTTCGCAAATGTGTTGAATGTTTATCTTTACTCTTTTGAGTTTTGTTACTTCAGTCAAATCGCTCTCACCACCCAATTTCTTCATGAGTTCGAATGAGATGTTTGGAAATATGTAATGTCCATAGAGCAACGACAAATCGTCCTTGTCGAATTCTCTATCTTCAGCGATGACGATGTTCTGCAGATCGCTTTTGTACTCATAAAACAAATCAAGTGCGGCTTCATCCAATTTCAAAGGCATGCGATATTTGTCGTATTTGTGCTCTAAGCCCTTCGTCTCAACCTCGTTCAATTCGATGGGATCGTGTCGTTGTAATCTATAGATTTTATGACCGAATTTCTTATATGTTTCGACTCGTTTCAATTTCAATTCGCATCTTTTAGGTGTTGTTGTCCTCATGATCGATTATTTGTTTTTTTTTGTTTTTATGAATTCTTGCAAATAATATATATTTTAAATTTTGTATTTAAATAATAATTTGTTAAAAAAGTTTGTTTATTTTTTTGCTCTTTATATATATATAAAAAAAAAGTTGTTTTTTTAATTTTTAATTTTCTTTAATGTAAAATTTTTTAGTAAAAGTTTTTTTTTTCTCTTTATATATATATAAAAAGTTAAATTTTATCATTTCAATCTCTCTATTGTTTATATTTCCAAGTCTGTTATTTGAATGTTGACACTCGTGTTTTCTCTTTTTTCGAAAATGTATTGAATGTTTATCTTTACTCTTTTGAGTTTTTTTACATCGGTGAACTCGCTCTCACCACCCGATTTCTCCACGAGTTTGCGTGAGATTTTTTGATATATGTAACTTCCATAGAACAACGACAAATCGTCCTTGTCGAATTCTCTATCTTCGGCGATGACGATGTTCTGCAGATCGCTTTGGTACTCGTAAAACAAATCGAGCATGGCTTCATCCAATTTCAAAGGCATCTTATATCTGTCGTATTCGTGCTCTAAGCCCTTCATCTCGACCTCGTTCAATTCGATGGGATCGTGTCGTTGTAATCTCTAGATTTTATGACCGAATTTCTTATAGGTTTCGACTCGTTTCAATTTCAATTTGCATCTTTTAGGTGTTGCTGTCATGATCGATTATTTGTTTTTTTTGTTTTATGAATTCTTGCAAATAATGTATATTTTAAATTTTGTATTTTAATAATTTGTTTAAAAAAGTTTTGTTTTTTTTTTTTTTGCTCTTTATATATATAAAAAAAAAAAAGTTTTTAATTTTAATTTCTTTAATGTGAAAATTTTTTTGTAAAAAGTAATGAGATCATCTTTAGATCTCATTACTTTTTTTTTCCTTCTTCTTCACTAAAAATCAATCTCTCTATTGTTTATATTTGCAAGTCCATTATTAGCATGTTGACATTCGTCATTTTTCTACTTACGAAAATGTTTTGAATGTTTATCTTTACTCTTTTGAGTTTTGTTACATCGGTGAATGCGCTCTCACCACCCGATTTGTTCACGAGTTTGAGTGAGATTATTGGATATATGTAACTTCCATAGAACAACAACAAATCGTCATTGTTGAATTCTCTGTCTTCGGCGACGATGACATTATTCAGCAGATCGCTTTGGTACTTGTAAAACAAATTGAGCATGGCTTCATCAAATTTCAACACATCCGATATTTGTTGTAGTAGTGCTCTAACTCCTCCATCTCAACCTCATTCAATGGGATCGTGTTGTTGTGATGTATAGATATTAAAACCAAATTCCTTATATGCTTCGTCTCGTTTCAATTTCAATTCGCATCTTTTAGGTGTTGTTGTCATGATCGATTATTTGGTTTTTATTAATTGTTGCAAATAATGTATATTTTAAATTTTGTATTTAAATAATAATTTGTTAAAAAAAGTTTCTCTTTATTTCTCTTTATATATAAATAAAAGTTAAAAAAAATATATTCTTACAAACTCATTTTTAAGGTAAAAACAATGATCAAGTCTGAACATCCGAATTATAGTTTAGAACGTGCAAGACTTCAAACGTTTAAAAATTGGCCTTCGCATCTTGCTCAAAAACCCGAAGATTTAGCTGCTGCGGGTTTCATTTATGTGGGTAAAAGTGACAAAGTTAAATGTTTTTGTTGTAATATACATTTGATGAATTAGGAACCTCATGACAGACCTTTACTAGAACATATAAATAATATTAAAAAAGGTGAATGTGATTATTTGAACAAGATCATAACATTGGGATTGATTAAAATCGAAGACGAAGAGTGGGATAGGATAAAAACCAAAAATTATTGATGGATATGTTACAATTAGGGTACACTAAGGAACAATTGTACAATGCGTTAAATAACGCAAACAAGACCTTATCTCAATTTTTGACTTTAGAACATCTGATTAAATTCATGACGCAAGTGGACAAGTTATTGTCGTGTGTCGAAAACGAGTCGAGCAACACGAACACTTGTCTGCTTTGCGAAAATGTCGCAAACGTTTTGTTTCTACCGTGCGCACATTTGAGTTATTGTAAGGAATGTTATTCTAGAGACGAGAAAACATGTTCGTTCTGCAAACAAGAAATAAAAGTGATCGTAAATTGTTGTGAATAAAAATTCACATTAAAGAAAAAAAAGGATGTTAAAATTTAACTTTTTATATAAAAAGAGTAAAAAAACAAAACTTTTTTAACAAATTATTTAAATACAAAATTCAAAAAAACATATTCTTACAAATGAAGCAAACAGATAAAACAATGGTAAATTTAAATGAGAAAACCGTACGTCAGTTAAACAAGATTTGTAAACTATTACAAATTTCACATTTCAGAAATCATAGAACTAAATCAAAAAAAATCGAAGTCATACAAGAATATTTGCAAAACGCTAGAAAGGCAAATGAAATGTCGATAGCAACGACGTCAAAAGATGCATTGGTTGTGAAAAATGAAAAGATAGTAAAAGGAATCGAAATGCCGACGTCGAAAAAAAACAGAAACGTTTCGATTGTGAAAAATAAGAAGACGACTAAACGAAAAGTCGTTGAAGAACATCAAGTTTCCAAAGAAAAGAAAAGAAAAACTAAAACGAAAACGAGTGATGCACTTCAGATTCTAGACAAACGAGATATATCGAGCGAAATTCAACGAGCAATCGACGAAGGGAAAGGAGAAGAATATGTAACACGACTCGTTGCGGAACTATTCCAATAGAAGCCCATAGAATGAGAGAGTGCAATCAAAGGTGTTTTTAAAACTTTCGACGTGGTTCCCTCGTTCAAGAAAATCGATCCCAAATTGTTCATGGAACGGGTGAAGAAAAAAGTATTGAATTTGTTTCGTGAATACATGAACGTGGGACTAAAAATTAAGATGATACTCCATTGCGTGATGAATAAAATTGACACGAAGTCTGGCGAGAGCATCATGAAAAATGCATATTTCAGATCTGACGTCGAACCCGTATTTCAAGGTTCGGATTTATCGGACGTTTTCAAAAAGATGAAAGACAAGATGTTGACGTCTCTCGTGAATTATCAACATGAAGGTAGTAATTGGACGTTCGATGAGGTGTTGAAACTCGAAATTCACATGAATAAAAACGATCCGTTGAAAGGATCTTCCTACTTGGAATTACTGTATTTCTTGACTAAGAAACACGCTGTGGTCAACATGAGAAATAAAGATGATCAGTGTTTTAAATGGGCAGTCACCTCCGCTTTATACCCTGTCGAAATACACTCCGATAGAGTTTTTCATTACAAGGAAACTTCTAAAAATCTCGATTGGACCAGAGTGACTTTTCCAACAGTTAAAACACATCGAACGTTTCAAGGCTCAAAATCACACCGTAGCAGTGAACGTCTTGGGATACGATGATGAAAAACGAACGATCTATCCTCTCAGACAGACTTCATACCTTGGAAGAGAAAAGACGATTATTTTATTATTGATTTTGAATGGTGACAATCGTCATTATTGTTGGGTTAAACATCCGAGGCAATTACTGTAGAAACAAAATAATAATCATAACGGAAAGATATCTTTATGTTGCAATTGCATGAACATGTTTCAGAGTGAAGACTTGCTTGTGAAACACCAGGAATATTGCAATGAAAATCAAAGTGTCGCCGTCGAAATGCCCAAACCTAACACCATCGTGAAGTTTGAAAATCACAATAGAAGGTTAAAAGCACCATTCGTCGTGTACGCCGATTTCGAATGTTTCACCGCGAAAATGAGTTCCTGTCAACCCAACGCTCTTCAAAGTTACGTTGAAAGATATCAAAAACACATACCTTCGGGCTATTGCATTTACGTGAAATGCGCTTTCGACTCGCAAAACGACATAGGTCCCTTCATCTACATGAAACAGTATGAAGATGACGACGTGGCTCAAAGGTTCATGGAAGAGTTAGAATCGAAAATTCAAATGTTATACGATAAATTTAAAACTCTGGCAAAAATGATCATCACACGAGAGCAGCAGGACGAAAATAACAGAGCCACCAAATGTCACATATGCAGACAATTGTTCGACGAGAATTCAGAGGAGGAAAATAAGAAGGTTAGAGACCACGATCATTACACGGGTCTGTATCGCGGTCCGGCTCACAGCAAGTGTAATTTAAAATATCGAGATGCCACTTTCTATCCAGTGATGTTTCACAATCTCTCGGGTTACGACAGTCATCTGTTCGTGAAAAATCTCGGCACCTCACACGAAGAATTAAATTGCATCGCGAACAGCGAAGAAAGATACATTTCCTTCACGAAATGGAAGCTCATGGAGAAGAAAAGAGTAATCAACGGAAATACGTTGAAAGAAAAAACGAAATCCATTCGTAGATGCATACATTTCATCGACAGTTTTAAATTCATGTCGACCGCTCTGGAAAAATTAGTCGATAACATGAGCAAGGATAAATTTAAAATCACGAGCGAACATTTCGGAGAACGAGTAGACGTCATGTTGAGGAAAGGAGTCTATCCTTACGATTACATGAACAATCTAAAGAGATTCGAAGACACCGCACTACCTTCGAAAGATGATTTTTATTCGAAATTATACGAATCTGACATTTCCGACGAGAATTACGAACACGCTAAAAACGTGTGGAAATCATTTGATATGAAAACCATGAGAGATTATCATGATCTCTGTCTGAAGACCGACGTTCTGCTCTTGGCAGACGTGTTCAAAAATTTTTCTGTCGTCAAAATTATGATCTGGATCCCGCTTGGTATTTCACCGCACCAGGTCTGGCGTGGGATGCTCTGTTGAAGACCACCGAAGTCCAATTGGAATTATTATCCGATGTGGACATGTTGCTCATGTTCGAAAGGGCTGCGAGAGGTGGCGTCTCGATGATCTCCCACAGATATTCTGAGGCTAACAATCCCTACATGAAAGAAGGTTTCGATTCGAAACGGTCGACTAAATACATACAGTATTGGGACGCCAATAATCTGTACGGTTGGGCTATGAGTTATCCTTTACCGATTGGAAATTTCGAATGGGTGAAGGAACCGGAAGAGATGCAAAAATGGAGAGACTATCCTTGCATTTTAGAAGTCGATTTGAACTATCCGGAAGAATTACACGATCCACACAACGATTATCCGCTAGCTCCCGAACGAATTTAACTGAACGAAGGAGACGAGGAAAAACTCATTCCCAATTTATTTAACAAACGTAACTACGTCATCTACAGCGAGAATTTGAAACAGTACGTCGATTACAGGATGAAATTAGTCGACATACATCGCATCATTTGATTCGACGAAGAGCCTTGGATGAAAAAATACATCGATCTCAACACGAATCTCAGAACTCGAGCCGAGAATGATTTCGAAAAAGATTTCTTCAAACTCATGAACAACTGCATGTATGGCAAATCGATGGAAAACATCAGGAAGAGAACCAACGTTCGACTCGTCCTGTCTGAAAAAAGAGCTAAAAAATTAGTGGCGAAACCCAATTACAAACACCGAACCATATTCGACGAAAATCTAGTGGCCGTTCACATGTAAAAGACGCACCTGAAGTTCGACAAACCGTATTATCTCGGACCGATCATCTTAGATCTCAGCAAGCGATTGATGTACGAGTTTCACTACGATTACGTCAAAAGAAAATTTGGTGACAAAGCCAAACTACTGTTCACCAACATGGACAGTTTAGTTTACGAGATAGAGATGAAAGACGTCTACCGAGATATATGTCCAGACGTGGCTGAGTGGTTCGACACGAGCAATTATCCCGTCGATCACCCGTCCAACATTCAATCGAACGACAACAAGAAGGTGTTGGGTAAATTTAAGGACGAGAGTGGCGGTAAACAGATCGTCGAATTCGGGGGCTTGAGACCCAAACTGTATGCTTATCGTCTAGAAGATGATGAAGAGATCAAGAAGTGCAAAGGAGTTAAAGCGTGCGTGGTGAAGAAAAACATCTCTTTCCAAGAGTATAAAGATTGTCTGTTAGGAAGTGGTCCGGGGTATAAGACTATGAAATCGATTCGAAGCGAAAATCACGACTTGTATACCGAAATAGTCAACAAGATTTTGCTGACGGCCGACGACGATAAGAGATTCGTGTTAGACGATAAAATAAGCACTTTGGCACTCGGACATTGGACTTTGGATCTAATTTTAGATGATATGAATGGGGATGATTGGATTCTAGATACGATTGTGGATGATAAGATTCCAGATATGATTGTAGATGATAAGACTCCAGATACGATTGTGGATGATAGGATTCCAGAAAATCAAGAAGAATTAGATGAACATAAAATTATAGAAATCAATAGTGACATCGAGAAAGTTAGTTTAAAAAGAAATAGAAAAAAATAACGTCATTTTTAGTGAATTATAATAAAATAAATAAATAAAAAAAATATATACGCATTTATGAATAAGAAAATAAAGATATCCGTAGAAGGTGTCATCTTACCTAACGAACCCCTATCCAACATCGATCTGTTGAATGCGGCAAAAGATTTGAAAATCAAAGATTTTCTAGGAGTGTTTTCCAGAGATGCCTTGCCGAAGAGAAGACCTCGACAATCGGAATGCGGAATTTTAAATCTAGACGATTCATCGGATGAAGGCACTCACTGGGTGGCGTGGATGAAGAACAGGAAGAAGAAAAATTATTATTTCGACAGTTACGGAATCTCGGCGCCAAAAGAAATAAAAAACTATTTCAACAAATCGATGGTTCTTTACAACACGGAACAAGTGCAATCACCACATCAAGTGTTTTGCGGTCACCTGTGTCTCTACGTTCTCAAGAGATGGTCTGAAGGAGATCGATTTCAAGACATTCTCAATGATTTACATTAGAGAGAGATTTTTTTTTTTTATAGTATATTTTAAGATAAAAAATTATTTAAAAAAAATTTTAATCGAATAAAAACGAAAAATAAAATAACATAGTTCATTTTTAATAAACTGCATTTTGAACATATTTTTCTAAAAAACCAAAAAATCCCACAACATGCCAGTCGATAAATTTGGTAGAAGTGACGGCGAAAAAGTCAACCCGAGAAAGAAGAGGAAGACGTTCGAAGTCGACGATGGTTACGACATTGCCAACTTGGACGAACGTTACGTTCGGAGATATGAACCTCAAGAAGAACCTTTGAACATGAACGATAAGAAGCTCTACAATCTTCCCGAGCCGATAGATCTCGCAGGTGCTGCGACTAAAAAATACGTCGACAGGGGGAACGCCGATTTCGAACGAATCCTGCTGGATAATTACGTGGATAAAACCATGACTGACGATCTCGATCTGAAATCCAAACGTTTGGTGAACGTCGCGAATCCCATAGATCGCACCGATGCCGCGACCAAGAAATACGCGGACGACTCTCACGCGAGATTCAGCGAACACCTTAGAAATAGATACGTTCTGAAAACGATGCACTCAGAATTGAACGCCAATTCTAACAAGATAACGAACGTGGCCACTCCCACGAATCCCAAGGACGTGGCGACCAAACACTACGTAGATCTGGAACAGAGAAAGTCTGACAGAAGTGAAATGAAATTGGATCTGAATGCGGGATTCCACAAGATATTGAATCTGTCGAAGATTGACGACACGGATGCAGACTCAACCGCGGTCAACAAGGGCAACATAGATTTTGCTGTGATACGATCACAAGAATACGTAGAATCGCAAGTGGATGATCTCTACCTGAACAAACAATCTGGCGGAACCATGGAGGGTGGCATCAACATGAACGGTGAGAATTTATTCGGTCTCGGTCACGATCCCGAATTCGATTCCAGCACGGTAAGCAGGAAGTACGTGGACAACAACTCGGTCTGGAGAAAGGGTGACATCATGGAAGGTAAACTAGGCATGGGTGACACGCGCTCACGAATCTACCGGATCCCGTGAACATGACGGATGCCTGCACCCTGATTTCAGTGGTGGAGAAACTCAAATATGCTAGACAATTGATCACCGTGTGGGCCGAAGAGGCCGGCACCTTAGCTGAGGGAAAAGCTGAGTGGTCTTTTGGAAATGGAGGTAGCGGATCGAAACATGGTCAGGTGGGATATCCCATGCCGTTGGGAGGTGAAATCCTTCGAATGAGTCTGGCTTCCTTGGATTTGAATAACAGAGCGGTCGTCAATCTCATGGTGAATGGTGTAGAGAGTGATAAGAGATACAGCGTCGAAAAGACTGAGAAGCAAAACGCGAATGTAAGCACGTTCGGCACGCCTCTCAAAGTGAACGCCGGAGACAGGATTAATTTCGTCATGAAAACCAATAATCCCGAAGCCACCACTTCCGTGGTGAGTCTACTGATCGAACTAGATTCTTTGAACAAACAGTGAACACGTGGAAAATAATGAATTAAAAAAAATAATGTGTGATTATTAAAAACAAAAAAAAAAACAAAAAAATGAGATCTAAAGATAATCTCATTACTTTTTTGTTTTTGTTTTCCTTCTTCTTCACTATCACCATATAATATAATAACGTTTCCTTTTTTCTCAATTTTCAGCGTCGATTCTTCTTTTTCTTTTTCTTTGTGATATGATACGTTTATAACAACACTTTTGTTGATCCGAATCATAATTATGAACGAATGTTGTGCATCTCTTGGTAACACTCGCATCATTACCATTCTCTTCAGAAGGTAGTGGTGATGGTGGAAAGCATCGGATTCTTTTCATTTCCAACCGTCTATCCTGCTGTTTACCTAACCATTTTTCCACATCTATTTTTTTGTTTTTTGGCTTGCAACACAGGATGGAACATCTGACGGAAACGGAGAGACAATCGCACAGGATCGAACAATCTAAGATCTCTTCGAGTTTTAATATCTTCGTCACGAAATATCCTTTTTGTTTCTCTCGAGTAAATAGCATGCGATCTTTTAAATAATTCAGAACGTAATCGTAAAAATCTTTTTTTTTCAAACGCGAAAATGGAATGTGTATTTCGTTTTCTACGTGACTACTTACGAATTGTAACATTTTGTACATCGAGAATGTTGAAAAAAAGACGATTTTTTCTCGGATGAAACTTTTTTTTTTTGTTAAAAAAATATCATTAAAAACGAATTTATTTTTTTTTATTTTTTGTTTTTAATAATTACTCATTACTTTTTATTTTTTTTTTTGGTTTTAATTTTTTTTTTCACACACTCGTCTCTCATTGAATGATCAACATCTTATTTCCATCTGATTCGAATTGTAATTCTCTGTCCGACAGGACCAGGGCGAAGGCTTCAGTTTTTCTCGGAACGTTCCTATCGAATTGCATCTTGATCTGAATGTCTGAGATGCTACTCTTGAGTCGTTCACTCTGTTTACTTACGTCGAATACGAACATGGGATACATCGACTTGTATTTGCCGGGAGATATGTTAGGATTTCTCATCAATTCGTCTAGACCGTGATACTTCTTTCTAAAATCAGCGGCGTCGCCGTACAGTCTGCAGAAATCGTTCTTGTCGATTGACACATTGTAATCGATTGCTGGATATCTCGTGGCAGTCAGAAACACTTGCATGTTTCTCAAACTGCAGTGATCTAACAGCGATGCATTCTTTTCCTGAGACCCATCCCTATCAGTCTGAAAAGCAACCACGATGAAACGCGGTCTCTCGGAAGTGGATTTCACTGTCAATCTCCAATCAAAGTGATTCGTGGAGGGAGGAATGCTAGCCGTGTCGCACTGTCTCATTCTAAATCCCACGGGTAATTTACTCTTGGATTCTATGATCTTGTAGAGACGCGCTTTCTCCACGATCGAAGGCTCCACGTGTGGAATGAACCACGATATCTTGTGTAGAGTTATCTTACCCGCATCGGTCGCGGTTAGTCTCACTATTGCATCGTCGTTTCCTTTTCGAATCAACGTCAGATTGTGTTTGAATCCGTACATGATCTTGTTGTAATCGTCCGCAAATCCGAAGATGTGTTTCAAAGGTATCCTGAACGAAAATGTTCCTTTAGGTCTGGACGTCTTGATGACGTAGTCGAATGTTGCGGCGGCACCGGCGCTAGCAGGGCCTACGGTGTCTTTCACCCACAACTGATTAAGTCCTCTGGATTTCGAAAAATCATCAGGATACGTCAAGAGTCCGAACATCGTGGTGGCCTGACCGGGATGAAACACAGATTCTATCTCTTGTCCAGATAGCATGTATTTTATGTTACTGAATAGATGCATGATGCCATTATTGGCTAGAGTAACCGTGTCATCGTCGGCGTAGTCGCTCCCATCTTCCTTGGTGAGACGTCCCTGCACCACTATGTAACTCTCACTAGGATGTATGAATAGATCTTGAGTTTCGACGTTGATTCTTATCTCTCCCGCATTGTTCAAACTCGTTCCGGTTACCGGTTCATATTCATGAACCTCATATTCTTGAATACTTTCATCTTTCACTATGCTTTGTGCTATACCTAGTATATTTGTCATTTTAAAGGATTTTTAATTTTTTGTTTATTAATTAACTTGCTTTTTTTTTATCTAAAAATAGTTTTTAATTATTTTTTATTATTATTTTTTCTCTCTCTTATATATATGTGTGTAAACAAGAAAATGTTAAAGAGAGTGAATAAAAAAAAATTTTGTCTTCTTCATCAAAACTTTGTCTTCTGTAATTGTTGTTCGTAAAACTTTCCGATGATCTCTTCTCCATCCAAAGCTTCGATTTCGTAAGTCACCAGATCGGTGTGAAATATTTTGATTATCACGAAGATTTCCGAGGTCCATCGAGGAGTATAACCCTTTTCGAAGTGCTTCTTATAAGTGTAAATTCTCATTCGATCACCGACCGCAAATTTCGGCGTTCTAGACTTCTTCCTGATCTTAGATTTCTCAGGATATAGATTCGCGTAGACCCGTTTTTCGCTTCGAGGATTGCTAGCTTCCGTGGGAGTCATCTTGATCGATCTGTGTCACGTGTTGTTGTAATCTTTGACCAGACCGTTCAGAGCGTATATGTATTTCTTGGTCGAATTTGCCGTGAAGTATCTGTACATCTTTTCCTTCATCGTTCGATTCCAACGTTCCACCACGCTGGCTTTCTCTTCATTTTCAATCGAGTAGAGGTCAACCAATCGACGAACGTCCTTGTTGTAGAATTCCTTTCCCTTATCCACCCACAATTTACTCGGTTTTCAAGAAGACGAGTCAAACACACTCTTCAGAGCCTCGGCGACGCAAGGTCCCGATTTATCCTTCAAAGCTCTGATCCAACCGTATTTGGAAAACACGTCGATGACCGTTAATAGATATTTGACGCCCTCGTTCCACCTCGAAAACGATCTCATGTCGACCAAGTCGGCAGACCACATATCATCCAGACCCTTCACGAACACCCTTCTCTTTCGAAATTTATGCACTGTGGGTTTGTGTAACTCCTCGTCAGTAATTGTTTCTTCTTCTTTTCAGATGTGCTTTTTTTTTTTGAATGCCCCATCCGAATTGACGTTTCGCACCGATCAGATTGCCGACCAGCGAACGTTCCATCTTCTCTCTCCTGGTCGGATTCGATATGCCTCTCAATTTCCCCAACATGTTTTTATCGCAGACATCGTTGCGAGTCTTGGTGTCGGGATGTCCGGCGTAGCACAGATCAGGATCATACGTGGCCGCGTCCACCCTATTCACAGGTTTGCTCCAAGATTTGGGTGTCAGATCGGCGTTGAGTCTCTTGTTCAATTTCGTTCCGGGTCCCGTGAAACTGTGACCGGGCAGATGCATTTCGAAAGGTAGATTATTGATCATTTTATTCACAATGCCTTTACCTTTGCTCGCGTTCTTTTTTTTGACAAATCGTGTCTTGATAGAACCACACACGTCGCAAATTACGCGAAGCATCTGTCTGTCGTTTTTAGTTCGCACTTCTCTAGAATTACTCGTCTCGGTAACTCTCTTACACTTTACGCAATACATTTTTAAGAGTTATTTAAATTAATTTCGTTTTTTTATTTTATATAAAAATTTAATTTTTTTTAAAAATTCTGTTTTTATTATATATATTTTTTTTTCAATCGCTGCTCTTGAGTTCTATCATCTTACTGAATTCCTCCCTGGCCTCTTTCCTCCCCTTTTCCACGAGAGAATCCTTCTTCTCTTCCTTGATGATTTGATGAGTCTTGATTCTCACGGCTTCTTTCATGGCATCGTATTTCGTTTTCTCGCCCAATATCGCGAAGTATTCTCCGTCCGATATCCTACCATCTTTCAACGCCATAGAGATCATTTTGGATAAGACGCAAATCTTGTCGTGTTTCCTCGCCTTCAGATATAATTTCCTACTCAAAAAGTTTTCGACCATGCTAAACAATCCGGCGGCGAGGGCCACTCCTTCTACGGTCAACACGATCGGAATGCCGACCGCAGTCGACAAAAATCCGATGCCGGCCGCGTGTAAATCCAGGGAAATCGTGATGAGTGTCGTGTCGATCGCGTTGATGAATGTCACGAAACGCGAATACTTCTTCTTGAGGGAACGACGAGAATCTCTCTCTCGAGTTAGATACTCTTGGATTCTATTGATTTGATCGATGCGATACCTCTCTCCTCTTTCTTTTTCTTCTAGCGACGGTGCCGTCGGCAAAACGTCGATCGGCTTCTCGTCCTCGTCGTCCACTAACGTCGGATACAATTTACTTCTGGTTCTCATTTTTGTATTTTTTTTCCCTTTCTAATATTAGATAAAATATTTTATGTGTGTATTTATTTTTTATTTTCTATTCTCCCTTATTATATGTCAATGAAAAAAACTTAGACGTATGCTTCATTCAGCAATAATTTCTTGATGCATCCCTTGTCTTCTAAAGTCAGACTTCTACGCGCCAATTTCAGTTCTTTCGAAACTGTGGGCTTGTCTTGATTCTTACAGAAGACTAATCTCTTCCAAAACGTGATCACATCGTCGAATCTAACGCGTTCGAACGCCGGTTCGAAATACATGACGACCATATCTTCCCTTTCCATCGTCAGACACGAATGATTCTCGTGATCGAAGTCTAGATGATCCCGACATCCGACGCATCGTCCTAACAAGATGGAACGTAGTTCATCGTTCACGCAGATTGCGTATGCTTTCATCAGCATGTTTAAAAGAATCCTCGCTCTAATAGTCTGGGAAGCGCACATGATTTACGTATTTTTTTTTTTATTATCTATTCGATTTGATATATTTATTTTTCTAAATAACTATTATTTATATATTTTTTTTTCTCTTCTATATATATCGATCACCTTTATTTATTTTCTAGGATATTCCCCCACCCCACAACGAGGGGAGATAACTCCGTATGATTGAGTTTACGAGAATCGAGCGATCCGATCGGTCGATTAGTTGAGTTTGGGAATTCCCATAGTGGGGAATTCCCCTAATGACGTCATAAATGGGAAAAACCCACCGCCTCAAAACAATTGAGAGTTCTGGACCACTGGTCTAGAATCCGCAGACCGTTTTTTGATGATAGCTTAGAATTTTTTGCTCGCGTTCACCAACGATGGATCGATGGTATGATCTGCGATAGGAACGTCGACAACAATTTTTAAAGTAAAAGATAAAAGTGAAGATGTACAATTTCACTCTTTTTTTAAAAAACGCGCGTTCACCACGAGTATTTGAACGTTAAAAGTGCGATCTAGGAGTCACAAAAAAACATGGGTGATTCATGACCACTGTACATTTTTGTGAACAAGCGTGCGATTTAACACTGAATTCCACGTTGGTGAACGCATCGTGTACGTATGTTGTACACGTACATGTACAAAGTGGTCGGTAAACTCTCAATATATACCTACTGTCATTTCTTAAATTGTCTGATCACATACAAAGAAAGAACTCTCTCTCTCCCATGCAGCACCACAGCCTATTAAATTAGCATCTGAAGCAAGATATTCAGTGCCGCCGAGAGAAAATACGAGGCCCACGGGATCAATTAGATGGTACCACCTGGGTCCCCTTGTTTCAAACCCAACTTACCAAGGACCCATGGAAATATTCACCCTTCCCCGACCGATATCTATTATGACTCAATTGCCTCTCAAAGACTAGATTGGGCACACAAGAGAATGATAAATACAGATTATCACCATAGTGTGTGTCTCTGGGAATTCAGATCAAGTCGAGTTGTAGGAACAGAACAATGATTTCGACGAGCCTGTTAGGGCGAGTCGAAATGCGATTCTGTGCCTACAACGAGACTTGATCAGAATTTCCGGAGACACACACTGTGGTGATGATAAATGTATCTCACAATATTGACCACAAAATTGTGTTATAGAACTATTTTAAGAGGAACTTTTTCATTTGCCTTATCGATGGAAAGACGCAAATTGAAAAATAGAATAGCGTTCATTGATCCCCATATTGAGGTCAGTGATGACATTACACTTCAGAGAAAATTACATCACTTGGATTCACTTTACTGAATACTGTCTTGCGAAGTGGAGCAATTGTGTGTTTCGTCAACGTGAATTTGGTTGTTACTTTTGCAATAAATACTGGTGAATTAAATATCCCTCTTGGTGTAAAGGTTTATTATATTTTAAAATATGCCGTTCATCGCTTATTGAGGTGGTGGAGTTTTCCACATTTCACAGCGAAAGCTAATCCTTTAACTTCAAGAGAGAAGCCTCGACTCGAGCGTTCAGGAAAATCCCAATAATAGGCTACAAACCAGCCCAAGATGCGCATAATTTAACTATTCGTTGAGTTAACTTCCCCAGTGACATTTTAGCATGCCGTGCATAATAAATACGCTGTAAGGCATTTAGATGGCAGATACAGTGTCATGTACGGCTCAGAGAAAACAATATTAGGTTCGGCTTCGCCTCACCTAATATTGTTTTTTCTGAAGGAAAAAACGCGAAGCGATCGAAAAATGATATTAATGCCGTTGTTCTGGCAACGGCAGAATCACGCGCTTGTATCAAGTCCCCTTGATACTGATTCGGAACAAGGGCACATATACATTAAACTATAGTTGCGTAACAGTGCAAAAACGCCCCGATTGTGAGAGAAGAAGAGATAGCGTATATATATATTGAATCAATCGAATTTATTGTTCACGCCACTTTAAATGGCATATGATAAAGCATGTGGACATACTCTAGTGCATAAAGATGGTACACTGAGGATAAAAATAACTGCAAGCTGCAGCCGTACGACTGCATCTTGCAGTTATTTTTATCCTCTTTGTCTCTTTTTATGGGGCTTTTCCTCTTACCTAAAACTGTATACAAAGGCGTTGTCATGTGGTGAGGATTCTCAGCATTAAGCGATTTACTCTAATGCTACATATGCTGCATGCATCATAGTAGAATGAATCCGTTGAATCTCTTTAACTCTGGGTCAACTGAGCTCCAAACCAATCAGCATGCATCATGCATGCTGATTGGTTTGGACGCTCAGTTGACCCAGAGTTACAGAGTTTCAACGGATTTATTCTGCTCTCGGTTCTGTATACCTTAGTCTCTCGGATGGCGCGGCTTTGTCCTCGCCCCCACCCCCGGACCGCCGGCTCCCCCCTCGACGGCCCTGAAGAAATGGATCGGGAGAAGACCAGTCTTCTAAAGCCACCATTGAAACTCCATTGCACATAGGTAAAAACTTTCTCCACCAAGATAAATCCTTACAAACATAATGAGAAATTTTCGGCAGCAAATAATGATCATTTCGGAATGACCTTAACCACCTCAAAATACATTTTTGTTATATTTTTACATTACACTTATATTATTTGCAACACACCAAGACACAGAATTACAAAACATGGAAATCTAAAATAAATAACATATATTATATTATTTTACGTGTAACTTGTAAGCATTATAATATAGGGTCCCCCTAAACACCGATGGCTACCGATGGCCACTTATGGCTACCGATGGCCACCTGTTTTAACCACATTTATTACGTTTAAAAACATAAGTCCAGATACATTAATGGGAATTATACTTTTAGAGTCGGCAAATGTGTTTGAAACGGCTTGAGTCGAGCGGCCATCGGTGACGATCGCTTTCTCGCACTGGATGTGGAGACAGACTTTGAACTATTATAACGCCTTTTCTGAAAAAAAAAACAATTAATTAACCAAACCAATGGTTGGAAACGGCCCCCCACATCAAATAAAGATTATTTAATTGAAATTATGTTTTTAAACGTAATAATTGTGGTTAAAACGGGTGGCCATCGGTTCCTGGGACGGTAGGCTAATCTTCCTGTGGCTCTGAAACGCCGAACTAAACGAGCTATTGTTGACTCATGAACCCCAAATTACTGGATGACGAGACATTGCGATTCATAGTGAATAATTATAGTAATAGCCCTACCATATCAACTTCGGACATTCGCGGCAGTTTGCTTTTCAATCGAGTTGAAATAAAATGTTGTATAATTGATGTGTACTTAACCCCTTGCACTCTGATGTCGAGAATACTCGACACCTCCCCCGCTCTAAGCCCCACCACACCTCCCTGTCATCCATGGTTATCCCCCCTGTGTTGTCAGAAATTCAGCAATTTAGATTTTGGTTGACAGAGCTCAATTGGAGCTCTGTCAACCAAAATCTAAACTGCTGAATTTCTGACAACACAGGGGGGATAACCATGGATGACAAATCAGGCGTTTCGTCATCAGAGTGCAGGGGGTTAACACATGGGAGTACCCAGGATGCACGCTTTGTCGAAAAATCTTTTGAAAACATGCAGCGTCGCATTTGGTCATGGTCATGGTTGAATGAATTTTAACCAAAGACCTTTTGACAGAACACTATGGAGCCCGGTGGGTGACAGGTTTCATTATTATTTTATTTCGTTTTAACGAAATAATATTTCGAAATAATGAAATAATATTTCGTATTAACGAAATAATATTTAGAAATAACGAAATATTATTTCGTTATTTCGAAATATTATTTCGTTAAAACGAAATAAAATAAGAGTGAAACCTGTCATCCACCGGGCTCCATAGTGTACTGAGAAAAGAGTCACCCGCCGGGCTCCATATACACTGAGGTGGCTTTGTGTCAAATTCTACTGTATTTGGTGAGCGGATAAAAAAAATATATTACCAAAACTGAACTTGCGCTTCTTTTTTCCGACAGAAAAAGTGATGAACATGATGAGAAAAAACTATTACGATCTGTTCTGTCTTGACCTTCGTTCTCACAAACCTCAAGCAAACACGTGGTTGGTGGGAGAGGGTCGCACTTCTTTTTTGAACCCCACAGTACCGCCCAGCCCTGGGGGTTTTCACGAGTTGGGGGCAAAATGCAGGCCCTATCGTTTCATTTGTAAGGCGGTGATTTGATAAAATCCTTATTATTGCTGTCCATTCAGAGACCCATCGATGAAGATCAACTGCGGTCAATGATGGTGCAAGGAAATTCCTGCCCCAACCATTACGAAACGGTCGCATTCCCGCACGCAAGCATCAGAAAACCGTTATCCTCGTCGGCGGTATACTCTTGTCCTACCATCAGCGCGCTGTAGACAAAATCGTGATCCATCACTAAAAAGAACCGTGCTCCAACTCTGCTGAGCCCAGCGAACACGCTGACGTGCCCATTCCATTCTGACGAAACGATGACGTTGGGCAAGGATTGGTCCGTGGTATGGACGCCTACTTTGGATGCCGTGTTCAGCGAGTCTGTTGCGGACAGTTTGTGCACTGATTCTATTGTTAGTTCTACCAGGAATAATTGCTGCTGTCCTCGTCGCCGGAAGGAAGCGATCCCTCAAGTGAGACGTCCTGATATGTCGGCCTTGTGCAGGGGTCGTAACTTTTGGTCGACCTGAATGCGGTCGGTCGGCAGTAGATCCAGTGGTTCTATACCTTCCAATGAGACGGTAAATAAAGCACAGGTACACAAAATAGGATATACAAACATACAGGGACTAGAAAATAATGGGACCAGTAGGCGGAAGCCAATGTACCTTGACACCCTGAAAGTGGGTTATAGCAACATCCAGGGTCTCCACCGGAAAGTAAGTGAAATTGCTACATTGATTGAGGCAGAGGAGTTTGACGTCATGGGCTTAAGTGAAACGTGGGTAAGACACGAGGAACGGGTAGACCAAGTAAGGAGGTACGTATGAATAGGTGTAGGGCGAACGGAAGGCCAGAAAAAAAGGGGGAGGGGTAGGCATGTACATTAAAGAGGATTTAAAACCATCGCTGATCACAGACCTGGAAAACATCAGCACCCCGGCTGAGGTATCGAAAGAAATTGGATGGGTAAGGATCAGTCTGAAAAACAAAAGTATTGCCCTTGGGGTTGTGTATTGTGCGGTGGAGGGAAGCAAACCCGAATGGAATGATTCGATATACTCAATACTAAGGTCCAATATCACCGAACTACAAAACAAGGGGCTCGGTATAATTCTGATGGGTGACTTTAATGGCCACATAGGTAATGAGGAAGAAGGCATAGAGGGTGGGGACAATAAAGTCAACAGGAATGGAAGGAAGCTGTTGAACTTCACAAACGAGCTCGGTCTGAAGATTCTGAACAGGGACGCGAGGTGTAAGGGGAAATGGACCTGGGAGAGGAACGAGAGAAAATCAATAATCGACTACATCCTCACAGATATTAATTTATGGAGGGAGGTGATAGGGGTAGAAGTGGATGATGAGGGTAAAATGGAGGTGGATAGTGATCACAACTTGATTACAGTGACGATCAGGGCCAAAACTCTAGTAATAAGCAAAGGAAGCTCTAAGGAGATTTGGGAACTCAAAAAAGATGCTGACTGGGCGAAGTTCAATGAAAAACTGAAACCAAAGCTTGCAACCGTACCCAAGAGGGGCAGTGTCCAGAAGATGGCCGACGTCATAGTTGCGAGCCTGGTGGAGACTGGGAAGGAAAGTGTAGGAAAGGTCAGGGTGCCAACACGGGAAGTTGGGTACAGAGTGATCGAAGAACTGAAAAGGGCCATAAAGGGAAGAAAAGCTAAAGGTGCTGCATACAGGAGAAGTAGAAAACTTAAGGGGGCGGAAAGCAATGAGGCCACAGTTTCTAAGGAAGAATACCACCAAGCACGAAATAAAGTAAATAAGATTAAAGACGATAATCGGAGAGTACGAAATAGCAGTCTTATTAGGACGATAAGAACGACAGGGGGGTCGAGTTCGAACGTATTTTGGAAATGGGTGAATAAACGTAACAAAGGAAGTAACCCACAGAGTATTAAAGTAGATGGCAGAGTTACAGACGAGCAAGATCAAGTCGCATCAGAACTTGTCAAGCACTGGGAAAAGGTAAACGATAAGCGGTGGGGCATGGGGAGCCCACCAGAGTGTCCGAATCAGGTCGAGGAAAACCTATCTAGCTTCGTGTGCAGCGAAATTAAAACCGAGGAGGTGCGAAAAGTGATATCAAAATTAAGGGATGGAAAAGCGGGAGGAGTGGATGAAATTCCTAACGAGTTTATCAAAAAAGGGGGAGAGGAACTCGTGGAAAGCCTAACTGCCCTATTCAATCTAGCCATAGAAAATCAAGAAGTCCCAAAGGAGTGGAGAGAAAGTGAAGTGACATTTATTCACAAAAAGGGGGGGAAAGACGTTTTGGATAACTATCGAGGGATCTCTGTCAGTAGCAACATTGGAAAGGTTTTCTGCAAAGTCCTGTATGGGAGACTAGAGGAGGTGATTGAGGAGAAGGGTTTTTTTGGGAGAAATCCAGAATGGCTTCAGGAAGGAAAGGAGAGTTACTGACCATCTTTTCACACTATCCCAAATGATAGAATCCGCGAAAGCAAAAAAGAAAAAGATGTTTATGGCCTTTTTGGATATCAAGAAGGCATACGATAGAGTATGGAGGGAAGGTATGTGGCGCAAGCTGGAGGCTATGGGCTTAGGAGGCGAGTTTGTTGGAATTATGAAAGCATTATATAAAGATGTACAGAGTGAACTTAGCCTGGGAAACATTACAACGAAACGTGTGCCTATGGAGATAGGCCTAAAACAGGGGTGTATCCTTTCGCCAATCCTGTTTGCATTGTACATCAAAGGTTTAGAAGATGAACTCCTGCGTAGCGAGGAGGGGGTAGCAGTTGGGGACTTGAAGATCCCAGGGCTATTTTTTGCAGACGATATGGTTCTAGTGTCAGAAAGCGAAGAGGGGCTAACGAAAATGCTGGGAATTGTTGGGAAATATGGGAGCAAATGGAGACTCGAACTTAATGAAAGCAAGAGCAAAATTATACCTGTGCGCCGCAAAGTGGACCCCACTCGAAGGTGGAGAGTGGGTGAGTTCTGCATTCCGGAAGGGAGCAGCAAACTTCTCAGTGTGGGAGAGACAGGTGAATACGAGTATTTAGGGGTAAATATAAACATTACAGGAAGAGGCATCTACCGGAACCACACAAATAAATTGATTCTGAATGGGAAGCGAATCCTCAACAAAATGAAACTTATAGGGAGAAACAGTTTCAATAAGCTTTTCGTGGGGAAAACCATTTGGGAAATGGTGGGTCTGCCAAGTATAACATACGGTACGGAAGTGGTACCCCTAACCCAGACGGCCGTTAAGAGCTTGGAAATCCCGCAGAACGATGCAGGCCGATGGGTAACGGGGTCGAGTAATGCCGCAGCACTAGAAGCAATCAGGGGTGAGCTTGGGTGGATGAGGATCAAGGACAGGATAGACCTGTTGAAGCTTGGTTATCTTAATTATTTGGTAAATCTCCCCGACAGCCGATGGTGTAAAGTAATGTTCCTGAGAATGTTCATCTCAAATATCAAAACGGGATGGATGGTCCAAGTGAGGGAGCTAGTAGAGAACTACTCATTGGAGATCTCGGACCTGGACGTTGGGCGAACCAGGGTAAAAAAATCGTCAGAGAAAGGGTCATGGAGGATTGTAACCGTAATTGGCGAGAGAGGGTCAAATCAGAGAGGTCTTTGGGTGGCCTGCGTGATAAAGAGAAGCAAGGTTTTGAAGAGTACCTTGATGGCACCTTTGGGGTGTGGGGGGGGAGTCACTGTTGTTCAAGCTGAGGTCTCGATCCCTGGAGCTGAGGGGAAAAATTGGGAAAGACGGTGAAAGGGAGTGCCAGATGTGTAACTTGGACATGGTGGAGACCCTGGAACACTTTCTTCTAGAATGCCCAAAGCATCAGTCTAAAAGAATGAGATTCACTGGGAGTATAATGGGGAAGTGGGATGGGAGAATGAAGGACGTGTGGTTAGGGGGAGACTCAAAGGAGAGGGTTAATATGCTAATCGGAGAGATTGGGAAGAATGGGACAAGGGATATCATCAAGCAGTTCGTCTCCGAGTGTTGGGAGGAGAGGAGAAGCGTGGGAATAGGGAGGCAGTTGGGAGTACAGGGGTAACCATGGCCTTCTCGTCCGAGAACCGCGACAAATCAGCGACTGACCAAAGTGTTATTAATATTAATTAGTGGCCACAGTGACTACGAACTCACCAACGAGCTCATCTGGAGGTATCCCAGCCTCATGCATACCAATGACATACCAATGACACGCAACCTCTGATTTTCGGTTAACCTTGGCATTTTTTAAAATGTCGGAAGACAAAAACTAGCGTGTTTTCTCAATAACCCAGGCTCTCTAGCACAACACAACACAAAAGTAATTCGTCGGTCCCCCATTTAATTTGACATTGTCGGGTAGCACGTGCTATTTTGAAATCCGTAGCAAAATTGTATACGATTGGGTAGACAACAACAATATATCATTAAACTCTTTGCAGGACTTCTTGTCCACACACATATGCAGCATTAGAACTATTATATTTCATCCTTTATGCTTTTTTTTCACATTTGTTTGTTATACTTTTTTTTTTGACTCGGTATATGTACGCCACACACTAACGCCTCATGTGGACATAGTATAACACGGCGCGTTTCGCAGCGTTATTTTCTGGCATACTTCACCGCCCATTACGACTCGTTATCACGCGCGTGAAATCACAAATGTGGATACAGTAGGGGCCTGCGAATTGCCGATTTGGATCGAATCGAATATCGAATCGAATTGGTGAAAACGAATCGAATTTCGAATCGAATCACAGTTATCAAAAGAAATTTTTTTTCCAAAATAATAACCCCCCTCCCCCCCCCCCCCCCCCCCCCTGATTATTAAAAGACACAATTATGCAGAGGACATTTTTCGCCCTACCACTTCCCATGCTAAAAACTGAGATATGAACCAATATACTAGCTATTGATTGAAACGCTTCGAATTATTGACTTTGTAGCTTTTAACCCTTTACCTAACATGAAAAGCAGACGACACTTGCAAAAAAAATTCTTGAATAACTAATTTTTTTCATTTTTTGTCTCAAAAACATAGATTATGACCCCTCGTTGGAACGAGCTCGTCGAGCTCGTTCCAACGAGGGGTCATAACCAATGTTTTTGAGACAAAAAATGAAAATATTTTGAAAATTAATTGGCGATTTTTGAGAATAGCGCTGGCCGGTTTTGACCGTTACGTTGGGTAAAGGGTTAAATAAAAATGCGGAATTTCTAAAACGAAACAATAATACAATGCGGAATGGAGTCGATCCGCTTGTGAATTAGAGTCTGCTCTACTTCTGTTTATATAATAATCAGGGGTATTCTTTTAGATAACTGTTGCTTTTGACGATGTATCTAGTAACTGTGATCGAACAGAACAATATTCAATATAAAATAATGTGTAATGTCCCACACACCTGGGCTAATTATAAACTCAAACGAAATGAGGTTGTAAAGGCTATCAGGAAAGCTAAAGCCCTGTATCTTTCGAAAGTTCAGTCTGCATTGAATAGCAACGTAGCCCCAGCATCTCTGTGGTGGAAGACCCTAAAAACACTCATAGGTAGCAGTAATGCAGCAGGTTATCCTACCTTGATCCATTTAAACAAATTATATTCCTCAAGTGCTGAGAAAGCTGAAGTGCTCAGTGAATACTTCAGTTCTATCTCGACAGTTGACGACTCGAATGCTTGTTTGCCAGATCCACCACCCCCTGTTTCCAAATGTATTGATAGTATCACTTTATAATGCAGTGAAGTATATGCTGCAATGAAGTCGATAAAGGTGTCGAAGGCATCCGGTCCCGAAGAAATAAGCCCGCGTCTCCTAAAAGAATGTAAATCCTCTCTCTGTGAACCACTCTCAATTTTATTCAACATATTACTGAATAACTCGTACTTTCCTTTATTATGGAAAAGAGCAAACGTCATCCCAATCCTTAAAAACAACCTTCAAACTCGGTCACTAATTATCGTCCGATATCATTGATAATCTGTGTTGGTAAACTATTTGAAAAGTGTGTTTTCAAACGATTGTGGCAATTTTTGAACGAAAATAATGTTCTCAGTCAATTTCAGTCTGTCTTTACACCTGGAGACTCAACTGTTCTCCAACTGACCGATATTTACGATGAATTTTGTCGTGCGCTTGACGAAGGCAAAGAAGTCAGGGTAGTTTTTTGTGATGTCAGTAAGGCGTCTGATAAGGTGTGGCATGCTGGTCTTATCCACAAGCTGAAGAGTATTGGCGTCTCAGGGGAACTACTATTGTTTTTAAAATCGTATCTTGCGGATAGATCGCAGCGAGTTGTGATAGCCTCTGATGCATCATCATGGCGGCCCATCAATGCAGGTGTACCTCAGGGGTCTATACTCGGACCCTTACTGTTGCTGATATACATAAACGATATAACCAGCGATCTTCTCAGTAGTATACGCCTCTTTGCAGATGACACGTCTTTATACTTAATTATCGAGAACCCTGAGCAAGCCTCGGCCATAATCAATCATGATCTGGCAACAATCGAGCATTGCGCCAGAACATGGTTGGTCGAGTTCAACCCCACCAAAACAGAAAGCTTGTGTGTATCACGTAAAAACAATCCCAACCCCCACCCACCCTTATATTTTGGCGACTCACAAATTTTGGAAGTTTCTGAACATAAACATTTAGGGGTGGTACTGAATAGCACATGTACATGGAACGACCACATCTGCTCCAAAGCCTGGTCCCGCTTAGATTTATTGAGGAAGCAAAAATTTAATCTTGATCGTAGTGTCCTAGAAAAAATATATTTTGCTTTTATTAGGCCTCTTCTGGAATACGCAGATACTGTCTGGGATAACTGTACTACTACTAATGCCGCGGAACTTGAAAAAATACAGATTGCAGCAGCAATAATTATTACGGGTGCAACAGTAAGTGCCAGCAAGTGCTTGTTATATTCGGAAACACGATGGGACTCCCTGCAAGATAGACGACGTAAACATAAACTAATCCAGTTTTTTAAAATGTATCATCACATGTCACCCCCATACATCTCTAACAAAGTTCCCCCAATCATCTCCCTCTCGAATGCATCTCTTAGTCTCCGATCTGATCAAAACCACCGAGTTCCTTTTTGCCGAACGCAACTGTATCAGCGCTCTTTTATCCCCAGTGTTACTGACCAGTGGAATAATTTACCCTTACCTGTCCGCGAGAACACGTCATTGCTTAACTTTAAAACTTTTCTGAACGATGGTAACCTAAGGCCCTCAAGGTTCTACAGTAATGCGAAATCTCGCAGGGCCCAAATATACCATTGCAGACTGCGGTTGCATTGTAGTTGCCTTAATTCTCACCTATACGATAATCACTTATCGCCCAGTCCCTCTTGTCAATGTGGTGAGCGTGAAACTACCGATCATTTTTTATTTCGTTGTCCACTTTTTTCTGACGCTCGTAATTATACGATTAATCTTCTCCCATTTGCAGTAGATACATCCATACTTCTGTTTGGCTCAGAATTCTTGAATAACGACGACAGCCGTCGTATCTTTGAAGTGGTTCATGACTTTATTTTATCTAGTAAGCGCTTCCAATGAGTCGAACACCCGTGGGAATCCCGTGAAATGAGGCAGTGCTTGTCTATTGTGGTAAACAAGTTCTGCTTTCCCGGGAAGTGAAGCAGTGCTTGTTTCCTACGGTTGACAAGTTCTGTTTCACTCTAAAAAGGGACTCTGTTACCAATGCCTGGGGTGGGAGTCCTCTTAAATGGGCAACGATTCGCTAAGTTCGATTCTACCTCTTTGATGCGGTCGCAAGTCTCAACTATCCATAGCTGCAGAAAAGTGACCTTAAGCATTAATAATTAAATAAACAACGATTTGAAACTCGATACTATGCCTTGATTCTCACTTCTTGTGGGAATTAAGATAATGAAGCTGTGATTGTTCACTGCGGTAAATAATTTCTGCTTAGCTGGTACAATAGGACCGAGCGACCAATGCCTAAGGTTGAATACCTTTTCATGCATTTCATCGTTCAACACTACCAACAATTATTCACGCCTAACACTCTACAAAATAAAATAACGAAACAAGCTGCCTATACCCGATTCCTTGACTCTTGAGTGTTCGATCAATGTATGATGTATTCCAGCTGTTTCTATTTTTCTATCCTTTTTTCTCCTATCAGTTCTGCTGTTCTACCTTCTTTTCCTTTTCTTTCCAATTCAATTTGATGTTTAAACAATCTCACACATCGTTGCCTGGCGGTTGGGGCTTTCTATACTCCGTACCTGAATGCTATTGATCTCTCCAACCATATTGTGGCGCGCTAATTCTGGGGACTGGGTCTTGGTGAGTGAGACTGATTGTGCACACGTACTTGTACTGATCCACAACCGCAGGAACTAAGCCAATAGAGTGAGAGTCTCAGCCTCCTGGTCGCGATGTGTGAGCTTCTCCACGGATATGCATCACCTACAGGAGTAATTTTATATTTTGTCGGGGAGACGACTTACATAAGCTTCAAGCTGTCTGTCGAATCCCTCTCTTACACAATAAGCATTTATCTTGTCTTCATTTGATTCGTGTATACTACTGTATCTTGTGTTGCTCAGATCTTTCTTGTTAACTGTTCTTGTGAAGTGTATATACTTATCAATTATTCAATAAATATTGTTTAAACTGAAATAATGTGATCATGTTGTGGAACAAATCATTTATTGAATTTGAATAGCGGAATAACTTTTCAAAGTTCGAAACTTAAAATTTTCATAAATGATCACTGGCCAATAAGTTGAAACGAACAGTTGTAGCAGTAACAGTATTTGTAGCGACGTAGCTACAACTGTTATACAGATGTAGCTACATCGAGGGTCTTCCCACTAGACCAATTCCCTTTAAGCCAATTCCCCCCAAAAAAACAATTTCCCTTACACCAACTACATACTGTTATTGATTAAGGATTGATTAAGGACAATTAAGAAAACATTTATTTACTGATAAGCACTTTATTTGATAAAAAAATAATAAAAAGAATCACAGCCTTTGAAAGTGTGTGATTACTATAACAATTGTTATGAAAAATCTGCCCAACATCTATAAAATATCAACAAGCCAGAAAATAAGCAGACTATCATCTGAAAAATGAGGTACCCAGAGGGTGAATTTTGTGATGCTACCCTGCACAGCAGGGTAGCATCACTAAATTTACCCTCTGTGAACCTCAACCTGAATCAAGGTCTCAAACATAAATAGAAAGAGGTACCCAGAGGATAAACTGGCCCACTGTATGGGATAGCATCGGGAAATTCACCCTCTGGGGACCTCATTCTGCAAATGTAAGACTGCTTATTTTCAGGCTTGAATATCAATAACATTAAAAATATTTATAAATATTTATAAATATATCAAATTATTGATATAGAATTATTTTAAAAGTAGAACACATCAGTTGGTCTAAGTGGAATTGGTCTAGTGGGAATGAACCCTACATCGTACATCGCTACAAACACTGTTATCACTACAAGTCAGTTACGTTTCTACTCAGAACTATCACAAACTTATGGCAGAAGTATATTCGAAAATATTCGAATTTCCTATTTCGAATCGAATCGAATATTGACTTTCGAATCGAAGTTCGAATTTTCGCAAGAGCCTAGGACACAGGCCTTAGGACTCCAACCCAGATGAAAATGTCCCGACTGGAAAATTGCTGGGGTGTCTCTCCCCAACCCCACCACCACGCCCTAGTTACGCTTCTGTGCACTTCCATGCAGCATTCACATTTCTGCAGCATACCAAATGGAACAAATCCAGCAAGAGGATCACAGATCCAGAAGTCGAGTTTTGACATTAAATTCTGAAGAAATAAGCTATTTATAGTAACAGTGACCTTGACCTTGGAGTCCCAGACTCCGAAATCAAAAGGTGTCTTCCCTTCCTATAAGGTAACATCTGGTATAAGTTTGGTAAAGGTGCGTCAAATAGAACTAAAGTTATTGCCCGGAAACCAATTTGCCATAAAATATTTTATTTATAGTAACAGTGACCTTGACCTTAGAGTCCCAGACTCCGAAATCAATAGGTGCCTTCCTTTCCTATAGGGTAACCTCTGGTATAAGTTTGGTAAAGGTGCGTCAAATAGAACTAAAGTTATTTCCCAGAAACCAATTTGTCACAAAATATTCTATTTAAAGTAACAGTGACCTTGTCCTTGGAGTCCCAGACCTCGAAATCAATAGGTGTCTTCCCTTCCTATAGGGTAACCTCTGGTATAAGTTTGGTAAAGGTGCGTCAAATAGAACTAAAGTTATTGCCCGGAAACCAATTTGTCATAAAATATTCTATTTATAGTAACAGTGACCTTGACCTTGGAGTCCCAGACTCCGAAATCAATAGGTGTCTTCCCTTCCTATAGGGTAACCTCTGGTATAAGTTTGGTAAAGGTGCGTCAAATAGAACTAAAGTTATTGCCCGGAATCCAATTTGTCACAAAATATTCTATTTATAGTAACTGTGACCTTGACCTTGGGGCGCGAGACTCAGAAATCGATAGGTGTCTTCCTTTCCTATATGGTAATCTCTGGTATAGTTTTGGTAAAGGTGCATCAAATAGAACTAAAGTTATTGCCCGGAAACCAATTGTTTACGCCCGCCGCCCGCCGCCCGCCACTTCATCAAACTTTCAGTCGAGTTTTCAAAACTCGACTAAAAATGACAGACCTGCGCTCCTATTGTGTACTGACCGATTTGCATTTTATTTCAACACACTGGGTACAGGTGTTTTTCATTCGCATCTGTAAGTACCTTCTTACGCCAGTTATTTGTCACGACACAGATTTTCCTATTGTTAACATGCAGTCATTTCAAGTAAAACATTTGTGTAGGTTGCGAAGTGCACATAAGTTGAGTCATTTAAGCGTGACACATTTCATTGTATATTTTTTTTCAAACGGAAACTTTTGAACACCGCGTCATTGACAAACATCACAGGTGGACAGAGGGTATTCTCAATATTTCCCCGAAAGAAAAGTTTCGGTAATCGAGAGTTGGATGTAGTTTTATCGGCAAGAGAAAAATATTTGATTTGTACTCGTGTTTCTGACATCAAAAGGAAGTCTTTGATTTACGTGAGTATTCCTAATCACCAGAATGTAACAACGCCGTTATTTACCGTTAACCCCTAGCACTCTGATGATGCAACATAATTGGCTCCAGTAGCTGTTGTTTTTCTATTGTTTACCTAACGTAACGGACAAAACCGGCCAGCGCTATTCTCAAAAATCGCCAATTAATTTTCATTATTTTATTCATTTTTTGTCTCAAAAACATAGGTTATGACCCCTCGTTGGAACGAGCTCGTCGCGAGTCGAGCTCGTTCCAACGAGGGGTCATAACCTATGTTTTTGAGACAAAAAATGAAATAAATTAGTTATTCAAGAATTATTTTTACAAGTGTCGTCTGCTTTTCAGGTTAGGTAAAGGGTTAACTATGAATTTAACCAATTATATCTTGTTTGACAGAGCTCACTGAGCTCTGTCAAACAAGATATATTTGGTTAAATAGCAAACAACATTAGGGGAAATAATTGCTGCTGAAAACTTTGTCATTTTGACCAGTGCCGCCGAGAGAAAATACGGGCCCGGGGGGGGGGGGGGGGGATCAATTAGATGGTACCATCTGGGCCCCCTTGTTTCAAAACCAACTTAACAACAAAATATCAGGTCTCAGAACTGACCAGGCATGTCGAAGCGGGACGTCTATATGACCGAGTTACAGAACAGCATATTGTGGGCGGATCGACCCACGATATATCTAATAACTTAGACAGTTCTTGAAAGGAATATATGCTTACTAGTGAATTCGGGAGCCCGCGGCCCACCTGTCGATTCACACACACACTGGGCATTGAAAAAAGCTCGCAGACCAGCTGTCTCGGGTGGCGCGGCTTCGTCCTCGCCCCCCCCCCCCAGGACCGCCGGGCCCCGGAGTTACTACCCCCCCCCCCCCCTTCTCTTGACGACCCTGATTTTGACACCAGTGTCCAGAGGATTGAAGGGTAGGTAGGATTGGTGGGTCAGGGCGTGAACGAAGCTCGGATCGAGTGGGGTGGAGTGTTGACGATCGACCCCCTCCCCCCATAAATGAGACCATCGGAAAATTACCAGCTGAAATCCGGGCCAACTCGAAGATGACCGATTAACAGGGAAGTGGAGGGGTGGGTTGGGTTGGGGTGGTGGTGGGGTGTAAACCTGATTTTACCCGACTGTAGTGACTGTACTCCCCACTGATAAAAGATTCATCAAGGCATGTCTTCGTGGAAGGCATGCCTTGATAATGTTGGCGGCCCAGGCATGTCAAAGTACCGCCGATACTAACATAACCGGCGCCGGGACGGGTCTGATCCTGTCCCGCTGAAACCGGTACCGGTATTGGGACAAATCAACAATCGGATGACATATTGTTGATGCTACCCTGCAAAGCAGGGTAGCATCGCTAAATTTACCCTCTGTGAACCTCAATCTGAATTAAGGACTCAAACATAAACAGAAAGTGTCCAGGACATTTTCCCCTAGGACATTTCCCACTAGGACATTATCCCCTAGGGCATTTTCCCCTGGGACATTTTCCCCTAATTATTCATCCCCGGACTTTTTCCCCCAGACTGATTACACCTAGATTTTTCACCCAGGACATGTTCCCATAGATTTTTTTTTTTAATTTCTCATGGAATAAAATAGAAAAAAAAATTTGGAAGAATAAAAATAAAAATGTAATTAAGGTTTCATGTAATAGTTTATTCTTTTTAAAATAGCTAGCACAAGATAATAATATACATGTAGCAAGTAGCACAAATAAAACTATGATAAATCAAACAACGATAATACAACTAAGAATAAATTTACAAGACGACGTAGATGAGAACACCCTTAGTGCAAGTCAGTTATATAATTTTATGCATTTGTACAACCTCCATGCATGAAGGAAGTGCAAACCCATAAAATTATATTACGAGTTGCAAGAATTGTTCAGTGAGTATTAGTTGATAATGTTTCTAATTCAATCTGATAAAGTGTCCAATGGAATGAAGCGTTTCTGTCAATTTCCAGACCCATTATCGAGTTTCTCACAAAGTGAAGACAACCGAGTTTAGAGTTTTCTTAGTTTCACGTCTCACACGTTTTTGTGGTGGTTCACCACACTGATTAAGAAATAGTGCTGTTTCCACAAAGGCATAATCTCTTTGAAGAGTTCTGATCAGTGACCATATTGTTTGATGTGAATGGCCAACTCTCTATTCCATGTCACACATGTTATTGGTACGAGATTCGACGTCTTTTGTTGTCTGGTTAACATTCCAAATACACGGCTCAAACAAAGGAGGTGTGCGACGCCCATGGTTTCAAAATAGTGCTGAGGTTTGTTTTAGAGTAAAGCCCACGGCTTTAAATTATCACATCTTAGTGCTTTTCGTACCATTAAAGTCTTCATCTTATCGCTTCAGAGTTAGTCAAGCACTGGGAAAAGATAAACGATAGGCGATGGAGCAGTGGGTCCCCACCAAAAAGAAATACACTGGTGGAGGAGAACCTATCCAATCGTGTATGTAGCGAAATAACGGCAGAAGAAGTGCGGAACGTGGTCTCGAAATTAAAAAATGGTAAAGCGGGAGGGACTGATGAAATTCCGAACGAATTCCTCAAAAATGGAGGGGAGGCACTTATTGAAGTCCTGACAAACCTTTTCAACCTGGCTCTGCGAAAGCAAGAGGTCCCCAGAGAGTGGAGGGAAAGTAAGGTGTCGTTCATACACAAAAAGGGGGATAAGGAAGTTCTAGATAACTATAGGGGGATATCAGTTAGTAGTAACATCGGAAAAGTATTCTGTAAGGTCATATACGGTAGACTAGAGGAAGTTATTGAAGAGAAAGGTTTTTTAGGAGAAATTCAAAATGGTTTCAGGAAAGGACGAAGAGTCACTGATCACCTATTTACACTCACCCAACTGATAGAATCAACAAAGGCTGAAAAGAAAAAGATGTTTCTGGCATTTCTAGATGTGAAAAAAGCGTACGACCGAGTGTGGAGGGAAGGTATGTAGCGAAAGCTCGAGGGCATCGGACTGGGGGTGACTTTGTGGGAATCATGAAAGCACTGTATACAGATGTGCAAAGCCATCTCTGTCTGGGGAGTATCACTACAAAACGAGTCCCTATGGATATAGGCCTCAAGCAGGGGTGTATCTTTTCACCGATTTTGTTTGCATTGTATGTTAAAGATTTAGGGGACGAACTAATTCAGAGTGCGGAGGGGGTAAATGTTGGAGACATAAAGATACCAGGCTTATTCTTTGCGGACGACATGGTGTTAATGTCTAGAACTGAACAGGGGCTAGAGAAACTGCTGGAAATTGTTGGTAGATATGGGAACACTTGGCTGCTCGAACTAAATGAAAATAAAAGCAAGGTAATACCCGTTGGACGCAAGGTAGATATGACGAAGAGATGGAGAGTGGGGGAGTTCTCAATCCCCGAAGGGGAAAGCAAACAAATCACTGTAGGAGAAACGGGAGAGTATGAGTATCTAGGGGTAAGCATAAATATAACGGGAAGAGGGGTGTACAGAAATTACTCAGCCAAACTGATTCTGAAGGGGAAAAGAATTCTGAACCAACTAAAACTTTTAGGGAAAAATAGTTTCAATAAGGTCTTTGTGGGGAAAACACTGTGGGCGAGGGTGGGTTTACCAAGTATAACGTATGGCACGGACGTGATTCCATTAAACCAAACCGTTATTAAGAAGTTGGAAAGTACTCAGAATGATGCCGGCAGATGGATAACAGGGTCGAGTAATGCTGCAGCTTTGGAAGCAGTAAGGGGGGAGCTTGGGTGGATGAAAATCAAGGACAGGGTAGATTTGGGAAAACTGTGTTACTTTAACTACTTGAGAAACCTGCCTGACAACCGGTGGTGCAAATTGATGCTCGATACCATTTGGAATTCTAATATAGAAACGGGGTGGTCAAAACATGTGAGGGAACTAATGGACAATTACTCTATAGAGGTCACAAACATAGAAGTAGGAATGAAAGAAGGCAAAAGGTTTGTCAAAGAGAGAGTCATGGAAGATTGCAATCGAAACTGGCGAGCAGGGGTTAGCGTGAAAAGATCACTGCAGGGGTTACAATATAAAGAAAAGCCAGCTTTTGAGAAGTACCTAGATGGCACCTTTGGAGGGTCACTGCTCTTCAAACTGAGATCAAGATCACTGGAGCTTCGGGGAAAAATTGGGAGAGATGGGGAAAAGGGATGCCAAATGTGCCACTCTGGAGTAGTGGAGACCCTGGAACATTTTCTCTTGGAATGCCCTCAGTATATACCTCATAGAATAAAATTTACTGGAAGAATAATGCAGAAGTGGGGTGAAGAAACAAAGGATAGATGGCTGAAGGGGGACACGAGGGAGAGGGTAGGAATGCTTATTGAAGAAATTGAAAAAGAGGAAGTGAGGGACACTATTAAGCAGTTTATATCTGAATGCTGGGAGAAGAGGAGGGGAAGAGGGGCTGGGGTGCAGGGGGAATGATGGCCTTCTCTTATGAGGACCGCGACAAATCAGCGGCTGGCCAAAGAGTTATTATTATTATCTCACAATATATTAAAGCACATATCATCCAGCTTACTGTTTATACAGCAATACAACTTGATATTGTTATGCCATACAGCATACTGTGTGTGACAGATCGACTAGCTTACTGTTTATACAGAAATTCAACTTGATATTGTAGGAATTATCTATGCCTATTTTATTTTTATTTAGTACTTTGAAAATAGTGTGGCATTAAATGGAACAAATTCTTTCTTTTTCTCATAATAAAATCTTCCTAACTAGGGGAAAATGTCCACCCTCTCGTTTGAAATTAGGGGAAAATGCCCTAGGTGACACGTTTTTTTAGGGGAATATGTCCTAGGGGAAAATGTCCGGAACCCAAACAGAAAGAGGTACCCAGGGGATAAAATGGCCCACTGTATGGCATGGTGTCAGCAAATTCACCCTCTGGGGGACCGCATTCTGCAAATGACAGACTGCTTATTTCAGGCTTGAATATCAATAACATTAAATACATTTATAAATATTTATAAATATATCAAATTATTGATATAGAATTATTTTAAAAGTAGAACACATGAGTTGGTCTAAGGGGAATTGGTCTTTTGGGTAATTGGCCTCGTGGGAATTTGTCTAAAGGGAATTGGTCTAGTGGAAATGAACCGACAGAACATGCACCTGAGGAGTGTTTTGATATGTTCATTCACAAATAAGTAAAAATAATAACACTTTGGCCAACCGCTGATTTGTCGCGGTTCTCGGACGAGAAGGCCTTGGTTACCAACTGCCTCCCTATTCCCATGCTTCTCCTCTCCTCCCAACACTCGTAGACGAACTGCTTGATGACACCCCTTGCCCCATTCTTCCCAATCTCCGCGATTAGCATATTAACCCTCTCCTTTGAATCTCCCCCTAACCACATGTCCTTCATTCTCCCATCCCACTTCCCCATTATACTCCCACTGAATCTTATTCTTTTAGACTGGTACTTTGGGCATTCTAGAAGAAAGTGTTCCAGGGTCTCCACCATGCCCAAATTACACATCTGGCACTCCCTTTCACTGTCCTTCCCAATCTTTTCCCTCAGCTCCAGGGATCGCGACCTCATATTGAACAGCAGTGACCTCCCAAAGGTGCCATCAAGGTACTCTTCAAAGCCTGGCTTCTCTTTATCACGCAGGCCCCCCCAAAGACCTCTTTGATTTGACCCCCTCTCGCCAATTACGGTTACAATCCTCCATGACCCATTCTCTGACGATTTTTTACCCTGGTTGGCCCCAACGTCCAGGTCCGAGATCTCCAAAGAGTAGTTCTCTACTAGCTCCCTCACTTGGACCATCCACCCCGTCTTTATATTTGAGTTGAAAATTCTCAGGAACATTACTTTACACCATCGGCTGTCTGGGGGATTTACCAAATAATTAAGATAACCGAGTTTCAACAGGTCTATCCTGTCCTTGATCCTCATCCACCCAAGCTCACCCCTGATTGCTTCTAGCGCTGCGGCATTACTCGACCCTGTTATCCATCGGTCTGCTTCGTTCTGCAGGATTTCCAAGCTCTTTACGGCCGTCTGGTTTAGGGGTACCACTTCCGTACCGTATGTGATACTTGGCAGACCACCATTTCCCAAATGGTTTTCCCCACGAAAACCTTATTGAAACTGTTTCTCCCTATAAGTTTCATTTGGTTAAGGATTCGCTTCCCCTTCAGAATCAAATTATTTGTGTGGTTTCGGTAGATGCCTCTTTCTGTAATGTTTATATTTACCCCCAAATACTCGTAATCACCTGTCTCTGCTACACTGAGAAGTTTGCTGTTACCTTCCTTCCCAACAACTCCCAGCATTTTAGTTTTCTGACACTAGCACCATATCGTATGCAAAAATAGCCCTGGGATCTTCAAGTTCCCAAACTGCTACCCCCTCCTCGCTATGCAGGAGTTCATCTCCTAAATCTTTGATATACAATGCAAACAGGATTGGCGAAAGGATACACCCCTGTTTTAGGCCTATCTTCATAGGCACTCGTTTTGTTGTAATGTTTCCCAGGCTAAGTTCACTCTGTACGTCTTTATATAATGCTTTCATAATTCCAACAAACTCGCCCCTAAGCCCAGAGCATCCAGCTTGCGCCACATACCCTCCCTCCATACTCTATCGTATGCCTTTTTGACATCCAAAAAGGCCATAAACAGCTTTTTCTTTTTTGCTTTCGTGGATTCTATCATTTGGGATAGCGTGAAAAGATGGTCAGTAACTCGCCTTCCCTTCCTGAAGCCATTCTGGATTTCTCCCCCAAAAGAATGTCGAGCTAGTGTCGTTTAAGTGTGCCATACACGATTATCAGCCCGTTTACCCTCGTTCAGTTAGGAATTTCCCCATAAAATGATTTTGTCCCGGTACCAGCGGGACACAAGCTTCAGTGCCGGTACTGGGTTGGGGCATAAGGGAACCCGCGGTACCGGTACAGGTGCCGATTGACATGCTCGTATAGGCCCAAGTTGGAATATTCGTCAAGACCTATGGGAAATTTACGTGTTGAAAATTAAAATATACGGGAGAGCGGTGGTTCAGTGGGTAAGGGCATTAGACTTTAAACCGAAACGTACACGGTTCGATCCCCGCCAGGGGTAAGTGCGTTGTGTCCTTGGGCAAGGCACTTAATCCTGAATGTCCACGTGGGGGCAGGGTGGCGCTGTCTGCTCAGGTGTTCTGCACGTCGATGGCGCCCTTGTCTTCAACCCTTTTTAACCCTGCTTGTGTGGAGTTAGTACGTTGGGGAGTCTGACAGTTGCTCGCCGTTTCTAAGTGGCTCTCCCTTGGTACTTCGGCTTTCTCCTTCCGTAAAACTGTCCGTCATGAGGTGACCTTGGCTGTCGAAAGTGTCGCCGTGACACAACTTCTTCAATTAACACTTTATGTGCAGGTTCTCCAAACTGGCCATACTTGCTCCCAACATCCCGAATCGGGTTCAGTAACCAGCCCTGGCAATCTGGAAAACCAAGGAATGCAAAACAGTTGCCCTCTTCAGATTGCTTGGAAGTGCAATTGCACCTGGAATTTTCAATTCATAAACTTGTAAGCTATTTTGGTTATATTCGCTTCAAGGTATTAATATTGCGGCTGAAAAATTGTACTACATTCAGCAGCATAGTTGACGAATTGGCACACATATCTCATTATTCAAAATGTTGCATTCAATTCTTATGTGACTGTCTTCTACACTCAAAATGTATCGAAATGCGACACAGAATGGGTCATGAATTATTGCGAATCAATGCAACATTGACAAATCGTCTCCTGAGTTCCAATGTGTTCTCTATGCCAGTAGGCACAGAGAACACATTGGAACTCAGGGGACGAAAGCAGTCCTAAACAGGTCTGTGATTCCAGAAAATCAAGGCGTGCAAAAAATTGTCCTCCTCAATTCTTTCTAGGCGTGCAGTAGGCGTGCAGCACTCCCGCACTCCTAAGGAATGCCAGGCCTGAATAACTATAGGCCTCCAGCTTGTATAGTAATAATAATAATAATAATAATAATAATAATAATAATAACTCCTTGGACAGCCGATATTCATCATCATTATGGAGGCTGACAGTCACAAACTGCGCGTGTGACGTTAGTCCCAGGTATCAACTGGTAAGAAAATACATGATTACTTGAAACAGCGAATCGACATCCAATACTCCAATGCAGAGAAAAATGTCACAAAGCCATATAGTCTTGTTTAGGGGTGGCGATGGGGGGGGGGGGGGGGGGGGGGGGCTTGTTTTTTTCTTTTGTACTAGGTGACAAACAATGACAAACAAAATTGGGTAGATAAACCCATTGTTTTCTTTGTGATGTCATGGAGAAAACGAAGAAAATCTTTGTGGGGAAGCAATTCATTTATTTATATATTTATTTGGGGTTAACGATACTTTCGATAGCCAGGGCAATATCGTATCGTTTTGTTGATGATGCGTGAACATGTAGTGTCTTCCTATGAACAGGGACGCAACGACGGAGGTGGGAGTTATGTTGGGGTGTGCCATCTCCAATAATTTCCCAGACGGGACATTTTTATTTGGATGGAAGCCTTATACACCGAGTAGCTCTTGCTTGTAATCATATACTTTCTTATGTAACTAAAATTGCTTCTGAGACTTAAGCCACAAACTCAGTCGGCTACTCATAGGCGAACGGGGCTATTTTTGGACGGCGGGTGGGGGGGGGGGGGGGGGCTGAGCCCCTTTTGCCCGAAAAAAAATTGAATGTCAGGAAGAGTGGTGTCGAGCTGGCGGGAGGGGAGCGTCCGCCTGGGAAAATTGTTAGAAATTGGATGCCCTGAGAACAATTTTGAGTCTTCCGAAACATCTATTCAGGACATTTTCCGGAGTGACATGTGACCTCAGCTTAGCGGAAATAGTCTTAATACACCAGAAACCATTAAATGTCATACCCCAGGGACTCAATCTAAAAAGGTAAAACATATCAATTTCAGTGGCATGCATGGGGTCTCTGTCTCAGAGACCCCATGCATGCCACTGAAATTGATATATTAGTATATAGAATAAAGACAGTTGGTGAGTTATATTCATTCTATATTTCACATGCCTTCTATTAATAACCTAATAATACTTAACGTATCAAAATTTCCAAGCTGGAAAACAAACAAATTTTTTCTTCATTTCAGGCAACTGAATTGCCCAAAATTGTTTTCCAAATTTCGTTATACAATTATCGATCGTCTGTCGCGTTTGTGTGAAAATGAAAACGTACAAAGTAAAATAAAGTCGGTTCACAAAAAAAATTAGTTAACCAAATATGAGATAATATTAAATAAAAGCTATCATCTTCCAACCACAACATTAACCCAGTCCCGTGGCCATCTCGTTTTGCGAATGCCGTTATATCTGATTGGTCAACTTTATTTCGGTAAATCTTCAGACATCTTGACATGCTTCGAACTTCTTTTAAAAACGTTTCTCCTAGCTGTTTTGCAAATCTGCCCAAATTTATACCTATATTTTACTATTAGTAATAACCACCAAATGGTGACTGCACAACGAAATTTGGAAACTTTTCGAAGCGTAACTAATGACTCGAAGGAACAAGAAAAACGGTGCTGGAAAAAAATTTCTGGCTTGTTCATCACCTGTTGAATACAGAAATATTTATGTCACAGCAGCCATTCCGTTAAATACAAGGGGTTAAAGTTTAATGGATGTGTAATAAATCTTGCTATCATATTTCTACAGCTTTTTCCTTTGTAAATAAAAATCATATCCTACTCCCACGACCTCGAAAGTGTTATTCTTCAACTCCGACGGGGAGATCCTATTCCCAGTCATGTCGGACAACTTTTACCATTGCAGTTGTTCCGCCTCGAAATCCAGCGATAACACCCAATCCACTTCGACAAATATTCTTCTTGATATTCCAACTGACAGCGAACAATAACTATGTACGCATCCACACAAAGTTATAAGAAGCTGAACATGACTACTCATTCATGGTGAATGACTGAATTATTTCTTTAAAATGTGTTGATTTCCTTCATAATTTCATATCTCCCGTTACTTGAATTTCCATTTGAAAACGAGCGTCATTGCATTCCTTTCTTATGACGTCATATTATCAGTTCATTCATTCATGTTTTTTTTGTTCCGATTGCCGATTTTTCCAACTGTCAAAACAAATTGAGCGACCTTGGGAAACTGCTCTTGGATGACGCAAGAGGGATATTTGTGTTACAGATATTATCAGGGAAATATAATAAACACAATAGTTCACTGCTTGGAGTAACGTACGATGTTTAATCTCTCTCGATGGAACATTTTGAAAGCTTCAGCGAAGGTATAGCTAGGAAGTAATTGATGTTAGTTTAGCCAATAGTACTGGTACAAGGCCGCAATAGAACAAGACTGTTGTTGAACCTAATGATAGGACAGATATACCATAGACCAGTAGTAGCGGTGGAGCTTTGGCGACAAGATGGAAACGGAATCCCATTTGTGGAATCCCTTTTTTGGAATCCCATTTGTGGAATCCCTTTTTCGAAAACGCCTGTGGCTATGGAATCCCATTTTGGTCGTATGTGCCTATGTGATAGGGCACATTGTGTCACATTGTGCCTTTTCACATAAGCACATATCGGCACATAAAGCATGTGCTTATGTGCTAGGTCACATTGTGTCACATTGTGCTTTTTCACATAAGCACATATGACAAAAAGGGATTCTCCAGAAGGTATCCTAGATAGGTATCCTCAAATAATACAATACTAGGCTATAGGTATCCTCAAATACCCGTATGTGCCTATGTGATAGGGCATATTGTGTCACATTGTGCCTTTTCACATAAGCACATAAAACATGTACCTATGTGGTAGGGCATATTGTGTCACATTGTGCCTTTTCACATAAGCACATATGACAAAAAAGGGATTCTCTAGTAGGTATCCTCGAATAATACAATACCGGGCCATAGGTATCCTCAAATACCCGTATGTGCCTATGTGATAGGGCATATTGTGTCACATTGTGCTTTTTCACATAAGCACATATTGGCACATAAAGCATGTGCCTATGTGATAGGGCATATTGTGTCACATTGTGCCTTTTCACATAAGCACATATGACAAAAAAGGGGTGCCGAAGGTCATATGTTTAAGGGTGCTAAAATTGGGGTGCCATTGGATATAGGCTTTTGTTATACACAACGGAGATAACTGCATTATGGGAAATCAAGCAATCAGATTGGTTAGTTAGATAAATGAAACAACAAGAGTACACGGAATAGGGTCAGAACTAACAAGAATAGACCAGAAATTGCTAAATATAGCAGTAATAAGGTACACTGTTCCAAATAATAGGCTCTTCTACGCTACTGGAGTATACTCTAGAACAAAGGAACATGGCCAGATAGACGTGAACTATTGCATATATAGATAGAAGCAGAGAATTCTGGGTAAATTTGTCCTATAGCACTACGTGCTATTCTTAATAGGGGAAAAACGTCATGGGATAGAGATCCAAAAAGGGATTCTGGGAGAATTCTAAGCCAGAACATTACTCCTGTTCAATCGAACGCACCCCCGGTAACCCCTTAGTACTATAGCACTACGTGCTAAGCCGATAAATTGGGGAAATAAAGTCAATTTCGGTGATTTTGGGTGGATTTTGGTGATTTGGAGGGATTGTCGGGTTGTTTGTGGTAATCAGATTTACTCTTCTACAATCGAACACACCCTCCGAACATACCCCTGTCTTGTTAGAAGCCATTGGTAACATAGCAATCACGTGCTACCATAGAAACCAAGATGGCGACCTCCAGTATACAAAATGGACGACGGAAACACGTATCACCCTAACAACACGCGCTGCGCATGCGCACTAACACCACGTATCACTAAGGAGATGACGTCACAACATGGCCGCTCACGTGGGTTACCATGACAACACAACATGGCGGTACTAGGTCACGTGACTATGACGTCACATGAGATCCTCCGATGAGATCCCCCAACCTAGGCCCCAAAAGCCCCTGACATACTACTGATAAGTAAACGTGCTATAGAAATGTACCGATTAAAATCATGAATACTTATGAAGCTCGATATTGCGTACACTGTAGATGTAAATAGTAACAGTTAGAATTTTTGCCGTAAACGAGACACAAGCATCACCAAAGAAGCTCTAAAATCCAGATAGATGAAATTCCCAACTACTCTTGACTTGCCGCCGGAATTTCAAACTCTCGGATTCAGGACATTTTGGCCAGGATTAGGGGAAGGGGGAGGGTGATAGACCCCCACCCACCCCTCCGTCCTGTCGCCACGTCCCTGTTCATCGATGTGTCCAATACAAGGAACGGCACCATTTGGAGTGAAGGGGATGGAGGGGCAGCGGGCGAACGACGATTAATTCACAGAGCGCATTTCATAACCGAAAACGCTCATTTGTTCTTCGTCCGCTTCGGTGCGGTGTCTTTTCTCTTACATTGTTGTCACAACACAAAACAAACAAGGAAAAGGTGATATCAGCTTGAGTATTTGCAGGTGTTGGAAAAAAACGAAGATTTGATAAATAACTTTGGATTGCTTCCTTGTTAATCAAGTACAGGTGTTACAGGAGATAGAGGTATTAAATCAAGAGAATTATGGAATTCTGCCCCCCCCCCTATCTCGGCCGAATGAGGTTGGGGGAGGGAGGGGCATTTGAATTGTTATTTGTGAGGGGGGCAGATGAGCAAGGCTATCGGAAAATTCGGATTTGGTATATTTCTGATACCTTGTTCTACGAAATATGCAACTAAATTACCGACTGAATTATAATTGTATTCTGTATCCTTCCTGGTTGGGGAAATCCCCCTGAAAGGATTTGAGTGATATCGTTTTGTTTGTGACTAATCAGCTTTGAATGGCCAGTTAATATTCCACAAGTGTTCTTTCGAAACTTCCAAAGCTTAGTCTTATGCCCTTGTCTCTTCGTGCATCAGTCGACCTTAAAGATACCACCCCACCAACCGTACCTCAAACGGAATAAAGTAGATGAAGAGGAAGGGGGAATGCGATGATGCTATGAGAAGCGAAACAGTATTGGAGGTAGGGCTGAAACTGTTGACTCATTTTCACAACCGACTAATCGAGAGCTATAAGCAGTTAATATCCGGTTATCCGTACCCATTATTTCACCGAATCTCGGATCAAAACTATAGGAATTGGAAAGCAGTATTCTCAGAAACTATTCCGTAGTGTGTATACAAACAAACGTTGTCGAGTACTCGACAACGTTCGTTTGTATACATACTACGGAATAGTTCCTACAGTTACTCAGTACTCACGGAAACTGCCGATCATTAACGAAGTCTTGAACGCCAAAGTCGATTATTTCTCAATATATACAACGCGGCTTCGATGTGTATCTATCCCAAAGGAGAAGCGGCAGATTTACTACTTTTTAACCGTGGAATGGCGATCACTATCAATATTTCGGAAAACCGGTTGACGTTTTTTCAAACGTGTAGGTAGGTTTTATAACTCCAGGAACACGACGTCGTATATGATTGTAGTATGACCGTTAGGCTCATAAATAGGCTATTTGAGTATAATTCTAATTTTATTATCACCACATTTTCAAAAATGCCGGGACATAGTGATGATCTACGTCCATACGTCCGTACGTCCATTTTTGAGCTATAATTTTGAAACTTACCATACTTCTTAAGCATGGTATAGAGATGACAAAAATAGGTTTAGTTTGAATTTATTTTTGTCATCGAGTGGTGCCAGTGGCGCCACTTAAAGGCTGAGCTAAAATACTGCTTTCTGACAAAAGGCTCCTAAGGTATGTAATTTTGGTTGTTTAAAGTGTGTTCATATGTTCCGTTTCCGTTAGGGTCTCTAGATGTGCATAAAGGTTTCGGATTTTCGATTCGGTCCCATATGGCGCCCTTAGCGCCACTTTTGTTGTTAGAGAATCGGTTTCCAGCGAAAGGTTCCTATGGGTTTTAATTTGAAACGTTGAAAGTATGTTCATTGTTTAGTTTAATGCATTACACCATAATGGCAGTTGCACGATACAAACATAACAAATAAGAAGAATTAGTAAACATGATGTATAATATAAAGTACTAATGATCCCGCTTACGGAAGAATGACCAGATCATGTTAGAAATAATATTAATCGATTTACTATCACAGTTTTTCAATATATAATAGTATTTCTCCGAATCATTTAATTGCTCAAATTCTTTGTTTTCTTTTATAATTTTTTCGAACCCCGTTTCCCTAATTTCGACATATTCCTAGCTCACAATCCATAATAAATTTTTTTCGCTCTCTATTTCACCGGCATCGCACACCTGTCATCTCCTTTCATTTAGGGTCGTTGGGGGTTGCTTATGTCTACCCTTTTCTATTTCTAAATTATGGTTAATAACCCTGAGTCTAGTAAACAGTTCATGGGCCTGTCGAGATCTGGTGATTTTCAGATAAGGTTCAAGCTTGTATTCATTTTCAACTAATCGATACGTTCGTAACTTATTACTGCCTTTCATTTTGTCATCATTAAACATATCTTTAGTAAATCATTCTCTATACTAAGATTCTAGTACATCCTCCGGGCATTTTCCATTACTATTGGTTAATGTATTGGCATAGAATACCAAGCGGGATCCAGTTCGTAATTTCGACAACAGACGTCTCGAAAATTTTCGAACACGTCTGCCAAGAGTAGAACGTCAGTCTTCAGATAGAGATCGTGATAATCTCTCATGGTTTTCATATCGAATGATTTCCACATGTTTTTAGCGTGTTCGTAATTCTCGTCAGAAATGTCGGATTCGTATAATTTCGAATAAAAATCTTCTTTCAAAGGTAGTGTGGTGTCTTCGAATCTCTTTAGATCGTTCATGTAATCGTAAGGATAGACTCCTTTCCTCAACATGATGTCTACTCGTTCTTCGAAATGTTCGCTCATGATTTTAAATTTATCCTTGCTCATGTTATCGACTAATTTTTCCAGAGCGGTCGACATGAATTTAAAACTGTCAATGAAACGTATGGCTCTACAAATGAATTTCGTTTTTTCTTCCAACGTCTCTCCATCGATTACGCTTTTCTCCTCCATGAGCTTCCATTTCATTAAGGAAATGTATCTTTCTTCGCTGTTCGCGATGCAATTTAATTCTTCGTGTGAGGTGCCGAGATTTTTCACGAACAGATGACTGTCATAACCCGAGAGATTGTGAAACAATACTGGATAGAAAACGGCGTCTCGATATTTTAAATTACACTTGCTGTGAGCCGGACCGCGATACAGACCCGTGCAATGATCGTGGTCTCTGACCTTCTTATTTTCCGTCATATTCTCATCGAATGATTGTCTGCATATGTGACATTCGGTGGCTCTGTTATTTTCATCCTGCTGCTCTCGCGTGATGATCATTTTTGCCGGAGTTTTGAATTTGTCGTATAACATTTGAAGTTTCCATTCTAACTCTTCCACGAACCTTTGAGCCACATCGTCATGTTCATACTGTTTCGTGTAGGTGAAGGGACCCATGTCATGTTGCAAGTCGAAAGCGCATTTCACGTAAATGCAATAGCCCCAAGGTATGTGTTTTTGATATTTTTCGACGTAACTTTGAAGAGCGTTGGGTTGACAGGAACTCATTTTTGCGATGAAACATTCGAAATTGGCGTACACGACGAATGGTACTTTTAACCTTCTATTGTGATTTTCAAACTTCACGATGGTGTTGGGTTTGTGCATTTCGATGGCGACACCTTGATTTTCGTTGCAATATTCCTGATGTTTCGCCAACGAGTCTTCGCTGTGAAACATGTTCATGCAATTGTAACATAAAGATATCTTTCCGTTATGATTATTATTTTGTTTCGACAGTAATCGGCTCGGATGTTTAACCCAACAATAATGATGATTGTCACCATTCGAAATCAATAATAAAATAATCGTCTTTTCTCTTCCGAGATACGAAGTCAGTCTGAGAGGATAGATCTTTCGTTTTTCGTCGTATCCCAAGACGTTCACCGCTACGGTGGGATTTTGTGCCTCGAAACGTTCGAGGTGTTTTAACTGCGTTGGAAAAGTCACTCCGGTCCAATCGAGATTTTTAGAAGTTACCTCGTAAGAATAAACTCTTTCGATGTTCATTTTGACAGGGTATAAAGCGGAAGTGACTGCCTATTTAAAACACTGATCATCTTTATTTTTCACATTGATCACGGCATGTTTTTTTGCTAGGAAATACGGTAATTTCACGTAGGAAGACCCTTTCAACAAATCGTTTTCAGTTATGTGAATTTCGAGTTTCAACACCTCATCGAACGTCCAATTACTACCTTCATGTTGATAATTCGCGAGAGATGTCAACATCTTGTCTTTCATCTTTTCGAAAATGTCCGATAAATCTGAACCTCGAAATACGGGTTCGACTTTAGATCTGAAATATGGATTTTTCACGATGCTCTCGCCGGATTTCACATCAATTTTATTCATCATGCAATGGAGTATCATCTTAATTTTTAGTCCTACGTTCATGTATTTGCGAAACAAATCCAATACTTTTTTCTTCACCCATTCCATGAACAATTTCGGATCGATTTTCTTCAACGAGGGAACCACGTCGAAAGTTTTAAAAATACCATTGATCACACTCTCCCGTTCCACGGACTTCGATTGAAATAGTTCCACGGTGAGTCGCGCTAGATATTCTTCTCCTTTCCCTTCATCTATTGCTCGCCGAAGTTTGCTTGATATATCTCGTTTGCCTAGAATCTGATGTGCATCACTCGTTTTCATTTTAGTTTTTCTTTTCTTTTCTTTGGAAACTTGAAGTTCTTCTTCAACGGCTTTTTGTTTAGTCGTCTTCTTATTTTTCACAATCGAAACGTTTTTGGTTTTTTTAGACGTCGGCATTTCGATTCCTTTTACTATCTTTTTCTTCTTCTCATTTTTCACAACCGATGCATTTTTTGACGTCATTGCTATTGGCATTTCGTTTGCCTTTCCATCGTTTCGCAAATGTTTCTGTATGACTTCAGTCTTTTTTGATTTAGTTCTATGATTTCTGAAATGTGAAATTTTTAATAGTTTACAAATCTCGTTTAACTGAGGTATGGTTTTCTCATTTAAATTTTCAAATTTTTTTTTATCTGTTTGTTTCATTTTGTAAGAATATATTTTTTCCGAATTTTGTATTTTAAATAATTTGTTTAAAAAGTTTTGTTTTTTTTAATGTGAAAAAAAAATATTTTTTTTGATGAAATTAATCAATTTTTTAATGTTCCTTAACGTCAAAAAAAATGAATTAATACGAGAAAAGAAGGATGTTAAAATTTAATTTATATATATAAAGAGAAAAAAAACAAAACTTTTTAAACAAATTATTTAAAATACAAAAATTTAAAATATACATTATTTGCAAGAATTCGTAAAACAAAAAAACCCAAATAATCGATCATGACGACAACATTCACGATGGAATCTCGACATAAACGTCGACGTTGTTTAATAAATCGTTATTCTCCAAAAAACCAAGAAGAAAAAAATTGTAATTTATATTTACGCATTTCGAAAGAAAACGATACGATTAGCGATAGAAAATCGAATCGTAATACTATTAGCGAACAAAAATTAATCAACAATGTCTTTTGAACTATTAAAAAAAAAGGTTCAAGACAAATAGAACTCTTACGACTTTTACGCGAAGTCTCGCACGAGGTTCAAAACAAATTTCCACGAAGCAGACGCATGTTCATGTCACCCGATTCCTTCTCAATAGATGATGATAACTGCAAGATGCGAAGGCTAATTTTTAAACGTTCGATGTCTTGCCCGTTCTAAAAACTCGTGAAAAAAAATTAAATTAATATGAAAAAAAGGATGTTAAAATTTAACTTTTATATATATTTAAAGAGAAAAAAAACTTCTTAAACAAATTATTTAAATACAAAAATTTAAAATATACATTATTTGCAAGAATTCGTAAAACAAAAAAAACAAATAATCGATCATGACAGCAACACCTAAAAGATGCGAATTGAAATTGAAACGAGTCGAAGCGTGTATGAAATTAGGTTTTAAAATCTATACATTACAACTACACGATCCCATCGAATTGAATGAGGTCGAGACGATGGGCTTAGAGCGCTACTACGGCAAATATCATATGTGTTTGAAATTGGATGAAGCCATGCTTGATTTGTTTTGCGAGTACCAAAGTGATCTGGTGAATAATATCATCGTCGCCGAAGACAGAAAATTCGACAAGGACGATTTGTTGTTGTTCTTTAGAAATTACATATATCCAATAATCTCACTCGAACTCTTAGACAAATCGGCTGGTGAGAGCGCATTCACCGATGTAAAAAAACTTAAAAGAGTAAAGATAAACATACAAGACATTTTCGTAAGTGAAAAAATGATGCATGTCAACATGCTAATAACAGACTTGGAAATATAAACAATAGAGAGATTGATTTTAGCAAAGAAGAAGGAAAAAAAGTAATGAGATCTAAAAGTGATCTCATTACTTTTTACAAAAAAAATTTTTCACATTAAAGAAATTAAAATTGAAAACAACTTTTTTTTTTATATATATAAGGAGCAAAAAAAAACAAACTTTTTTTAAACAAATTATTAAAATACAAAATTTAAAATATACATTATTTGCAAGAATTCGTAAAAACAAAAAAACTAAATAATCGATCATGAGGACAATAACACCTAAAAGATGCGAATTGAAATTGAAACGAGTCGAAACGTATAAAAAATTCGGTCATAAAATCTATAGATTACAACGACACGATCCCATCGAATTGAACGAGGTTGAGACGAGGGCTTAGAGCACAAATACGACAAATATAAGATGCCTCTGAAATTGGACGAAGCTGCGCTCGATTTGATTTACGAGTACCAAAGCGATCTGCAGAACATCATCATCGCCGAAGATAGAGAATTCGACAAGGACGATTTGTCATTGCCCTATGGAAATTACATATTTCCAAACATCTCATTTGAACTCGTGGAGAAATTGGGTGGTGAGAGCGAGTTGACCGATGTAAAAAAACTCAAAAGAGTAAAGATAAACATTCAACACCTTTTCGAAAAAGGAGAAGACACGAGTGTCAACATGCTAATAACGGACTTGGAAATATAAACAATAGAGAGATTGATTTTTAGCGAAGAAAAATGAAAAAAAAAAAAAAGTAATGAGATCATCTTTAGATCAAATTACTTTATTTGTTTTGTTTTCCTTCTTCTTCACTATTACCATATATTATAATGACGTTTCCTTTTCTCTCAATTTTCAGCGTTGATTCTTCTTTTTCTTTTTTTCTTTTTCTTTGTGATATGATACGTTTATAACAACATTTTTGTTTATCTGAATCATAATTTTGAACGAATGTTGTGCATCTCTTGGTAACACTCGCATCATCACTATTCCGTCTATCTTGCGCTTTATCTATCTCTTTCATCAGTTCTTTCCTTAGATATCCATCATTAGCGTCTAACCATTTTTTTATTTTTTCGCTCTCTGGCGTGCGATGTTCGTCATTATCGTCAAATTGTTTCTCCACCTTTTCATCCAGGTGATAAATTCTCCACCTTGTCATCCTGATGATAAAATTATTTCTCCACCTTTTTTACTAATTTTAAATATATTATTTTATACTTTCTATGATTTTATATTTTATACAATTTTATATTATGATAACATATTCAAAATTGGTATATTCTTAAACGGCGAATTCTCACTGAGCAACAAACCCTTGCCGAGACGCTCAACGTTCCGTCCACTCTTCAGATAGAGACTGTTTCCTCTCAGAGAGTTGCCGCCTCTAACGGGTTCTAGATACAATCCTTTACCGCTGTCGTCTACGTGGACGCAACACACGGCTCCTCCCTTCTTCAAAAACAGTCCACTGCCACCCATTAATTTCTCAACTGCCGAACTAGCGAGTCCCGTGAGAGCTCCCACGCCGAGAGTCTTTCCGAGAGAGGGTAGTACCTTTGCAGCGAAGGGTAATGCTTTTGCAGCTATTCCTGCCAATAGCGGTAGGAAACCACCTTTCATTCTCAAATTGTATCTCAATTGAGCGGGACTCATTCTCACCGTCAACCCTCTTCCATCGCGAATCGCTTTATCCATCCTTTTGATTTGACTTCTGGTCCAGGCAATCGAATCCTGACCGCCTCTCGTCAGATCTTCGTGAGTGAATTTGAATCTCACCACCTCGCCTTGAGTTGTTAACGCTCTCTTAAGTTTCTTCCTCTGTCCTGCGGATATGTTCACGTTTTTAACCACGTATTCTGTCATAATTCTGTTTTTTAAAATATATTTACTTCAATTGTTTCTTGTTTAATAATTATATTAAAATAATTTTGTAAAATTAATATTGCGTTTATTTTATTTTTGTTATCTATATATATACACAATATTTTTTTTTTTTTTTGCTTTTATATTTCTCTTATGTGAAATCGTATCGTCACTCTCTCTCCGCGAAGATCTAACAGTTCACCATTTTGATCCGTTTTGAGACTATACAACGTGTCTAAAATCACTGGTAGATAAACTAAATTTCGAGGTCGCTCCACGATCTTATAACCCGACGACACGTTTGGAAAGAAGGAATAGATCGTCGGTTGAGCGCTACCATTCACGTAGCTTCCAGCAATCACATTCACGTTCACCAGAATGCTATTGACTGTGAGAATGTCAACCGTATTTTCAGATGCCGCGTGTCCTTGATACACCTTTCGATCGAATCCCAACATCTTGCCTATAGAATCGTCCATGTTGAAATCCACTCGAAAATTATCTTCCAAATCCAACATCGTCTGTAAGGTATTAGGATTGGGAGCGAGTCTGATCTTGTTGCTTCCCTTTCCATCCGTCTTCATTCGCGTCTGAATGTAATCGTTCAAATCGTCTATGTCGTAACTCCTTTTGGGAATTCGAATCTCCAACCAATCCACTCTGTCGGAATACTTGAACGAGTTATTCTTTTCGGTGACGTTGGGAAAGGAATAGTAAGTCTCCAGATTCACCAACGCCATCTCGTATCTTTTCTCTCTATTCAGTTCGATGGAAGGTTCGAATTTCGTAGCGAATCGAGTCGAATCGCCACTCACCACGATTTGAATGGATTGTTTTGCAGCCGTATTCTCAGCTATTCGTTCTAACAATTCTCCATGTTCGAACATTATATTTAATTTTATTTTTTTTATTCAAAACTAATTATTTGAAGATTTATTATTTTCTAAATTTTATTTTCACGCTCTATCTTATTATTATCATCAGAAACATAAAACTTGTCGAATCCGCACCGATATTTTTTGCGATTAAATTCGCTTGTCAAATTGATCACGACGAAATTGTAAAGTCCACCATCCCAAACTCTCTTGCAAAATCTCCTGAATTCCTCCGCGCTCATGTCGTTTGCGACGTGATCGCCGTAGATGTGATTGAGATTCTTGAGATCTTGGCGAAAGAGACATAGAAAATTAGCGTTCTCCCTTATCATCTGTCTGGGCAATCGAAAATAATTCTGCGACAGGTAGAAACAGTCCACGTTGCTGTGTCGACCCCTAACGTAATACGATTCGCATCGGTTCTGTCTCTCCAAAAGCAGATCGTCGAAAATCATGAGATTCTTATCTTCCGATTTCAGTTCAGTCGCTAGCGTTCTCGTAAAATCGACACTCGACGTTCGAAGATGCATTTCTCTTCATCAGTTCCATCGCCGCACCGTCCAAAATGGTCGAAAGTGGAGCTTCGCTCTTGTCGAATTCCTCCCTACTGTCAAAGATTCTGGCTATGACGTCCTTGGGCAATCTACGATCCATGCACTCTCGAAGCAATCTGTATTCGGGTTGAAACAAGCTCTTGCCAGACACGAACAATCTGTCGTAATCCAACCAGTCGGGTCGGGACAACAGATTCATCAACAGATTGGTCTTTCCACAATTCGATTTTCCCACTATCAAACCTCTTATGCTTTTGGGAAAGAACTCGTTATTCGACCTCTTGGTCGCGGCGTCGTTCCAAGACATATCTTTAATGTTCATCTTTGTTTTATTTTTTTTGTTTGTTATTTTAGATTCTTTTCAAACGCAAATTTTTTATGTTTTTCAAACTCTGTTTTTAATGTTATTATTTATTTATATCACACCGTCGAGAGTTCTCCTCAATCCAGATCCACTCGTCATTTTGGCTAAATCTTTTATGGGTACCACGGCATCCTTAAAATCTTTCCAACTTTTCGGTGTTCGCTCTAACGCAGCTCGCTTCACCGGCGGACTGATCAACTTGTCGATCAATGCGTCGGCTGCCCTCTTGCCAGCCACAGAAGCTATCCTACCACTGGCTTCGGAAGCGGCTTTCTTACCAGCATCCAAAGCCGTCTTCTTACCGACCTCAAATGCAGTCGATGCGAGTTTTCTACCCGCATCGCTCGTGAACTTTCGCATTATAGAATCGACGATGCCAGAACCGCCTTGAACGTAAGTTCTGACGTATCCCCTGTTCTTTATCACCAACATATTTTATTTTTATAATATATTTAGTTTTTTCACTGGTAAATCGTTTTGTTGTTTTTAAATACTTTTATTATTCTAGTGTAAGAATTTACTGTTTTATTTTTGTTTGTTTGTTTGTTTCTCTCTACTTATTATATACACATCAATCCTTCAATTCGTTCATCAGCCTTTTATAGTGGTTTTTATTCAAAACCTCCTGTCTTAACAATTCGTCAGATAGCAACTATCTGATTATCTAATCCTGTGTTACCAGCCCATCTGCTCGCCATCAACAAACTCAATCTCTGAGACAGAGCGTCAGAATCGCTCGGAAGAAAAGTGGTTTTCACCCCTTTCCCAGTCACCGATTCGATGAACTTCTTGTTCATATCCCATATGGGTTTCACCACTTTCGTTCACTTGTAACCTCTGTTGGCTTTGGGTCTCGTCTCTCTGGCATCGTTATTTCTCTTCATGGCGTGAGTCTGAACCAGAATGTCGCAGTAATTGTCGAAATCCTGATCCGTGTAATCGCTAGGCTTGTCGTAAAGGAGCAATCTGCGCAGACCATCAGTCAATTCGTATCTGTTCGAACCCACGATCAATTCATCATCGCCAATATCTACTTCTGTGTCTCCTACAAAAATCCTTCCCTCCGAATCCTTATAAAATCCATACAACTGATCTCTCTTACCACCATCATCATCAGACGATGCGACGCTACTAGTGGTGATAGTCGAAGCTGTATCATCAGACTCGCTCTCTGTTTGAATTCCCGTGGGAACGTAATCCGGTGTAGATTGAACGGAATACCGATTTCCAAAACTAAGAGGCAACGAACCCATTCTCAAAGAACTCTCCTTTATGGGTCTCAATTCTTCGACTATCTCCTTCCTGCTTCTCTCTTGACCCTCCGTCACGGGTTTAAATATTTTTGTGGCTTTGCGTTTGAGTTCTATCTCACCAAGACATCTGCTCCTATCAGCTGACTGAATCCCCTTCTTAGCACGTTCATACTCGTCTAAAATTAGATCTCGGCGTCTAGGATCCATCTGTAAAAACATCTTTCGTTTTAATTGTTTTATTATTTTCAATATTAAATGTTTAATTATATTTTTATGTTTTAAGTAATAAAAATCTTTCAGTCTTTAATATAATAATCTGAAAATATTCGAATTGGTGAAGTTTAAGAATATGTTTAAACAGTACATGACAAACCGGTTTCTGATTTAACGCATTTTGACAGTAGTTTTTACATTTTGTCAAAAGATCTCCATTCACACATCAAATAACCATTCACTCATTATCGAATTAAGAGAGAATCCCTTTGATGACTGTTAAACAGTTTCAACACACAAAAGAAAACTAATTTTAACGCTGCGAACTTATTCATCTCTCTCTGATTGCTATCATGAATATATTTAAAATTTACCACTCAAAAACCTAATTGAGCGGAAAATGCGTTTTAAACATTCCACTAAGTATTTGACTCTTCGAACAATATCCCTCAAAACTCAATTTCTATTCATCTCATCAAGACAAAACACGAATATCTATTACAGATCGACTCTTTCAAACAATATCCTCCAAAACTCAATTTCTATCCGTCTCATCAAGACAAAACACGAATGTCTATAATACAGACCATATTCATAATCGACTCTTTTTGAACAAAAACCTCATTCAGTCATAACGATAACATGTGTTAGTTTTACTTCAGGAAGACGTGACAGCGGGCTCGCGAATTTCTAACACACCGACGACAACACTCTTCGTTCAAAACATTTCCATCAAGTGATCATCGAGATCACCTCGCAATAACGTGCGCTAGTCTCACTTCGAGAAACGCTACAGTGGGTTTGCGGATTCAAACATCACCTCTTCACGCGAGTCGATTTCAGATCTAAAATCCGCAAGCGAGTTTCCCCCATAGGATTCAGTGTTAAAATCGTGTTCGGACGCGGATTGTTAGAATCGGCGAGAGGATGATGCTAGAATTCTCAAAACGTTTTTTTGCTCGCAATTTAGCACTGAATCCTATGGGGGAAACTCACTTGCCGATTTCAATCGAAACGGTACATGTATTGTATGTAAAATTTCATGCGTTTTCTGTCATTCTTAGATACAATCAGTGATGTTTGAATTCTCAAGGGATTCTAAAGCACCCTAAAAAACGTTAAAAATCTTGTACATGTACACGATTTTAACACTAAATCCTATGGAGGTGTACATGTACACGTACACGTACATGTACGATGATGGTTGAACTCCCAATTATCACCTACTGACGGCACATGGAAAAACATCCTCGTATAACTAAAAATTTTCATTTTTTGCTTACAAAATATAGGTTATGACCCCTCATTGGAACGAGCTCGCCGAGCTCGTTCCAATGAGGGGTCATAACATATGTTTTGGACGCAAAAAGTGAAAATATAAAAAAAAATGAATGACGCTTTTCTTGTAGGTAAAATATTAATACAATATAACCCACCCTAAATAGGACAGATAACGTAAATTCTCCCTACTAAAATTATGCAAATGTAACCCAGTTGTATTTTGTTTAGCCAATCAAATTGTCCAGTTTTGAAATTGACCAATGAAAGCTCTCTACTCTAATTATGCAAATTATGAAAATGTGGCCCGGTTTTATTTTGTTCAGCCAATCAAATTGTCTAGTTTTGAAATTGACCAATGAAATTGACGGAAAGCTTTATTTATCACTGATAAATATGAAAACAAAATATCAAATGTTCTAAAGTGAACAAAACGGACGAATCATATGATAAAACATTATATTGTACTGAATAATTACAGTATGTGACCTAAATTATCCCAATATTACTGTTACGCCAATACTTGCGGTTTGATGACTGGCTTTTACTTTACCAATAGGTCCAGTAGACTAGTACTAACTACAATAGGTCTAGTAAACTAGTACTAACTTCAGCTGTCAGAATTTTCTTTTTCAGACTCGGTTTCGGTTCGGATTCAGGAAATATCCTCGGTTTTGTTTCTGTTTTAAGAACAGGCAGTAAATAACATTTCAGCTGCGTTAACTTGGAAAGAATCCGCAATATTTTGTACTCACCACAAAAATCTGTATTGGGTTCAGCCTTACTCTCCTTTGATCACTCTGAGGGGTTGTAGGAGATAATTTGTTAAGCCTAGTAAATCCAAAAAGACGTAAATCAGAGTAACAAATGAATAAAGTCCATGTTATATATCCGGACCAGCCAATATGGGAGAAAATGTAACAATCAGAACACGATGTATTCTTCCCAGTTAGAATAAGTGACGAGAGTCCAAAGTGACTTTTACTCCAGTTCCCTACACTAAGATTGTTTGCACAGTTTATACACCAACAGTTTATACACCAACACTGTATACACCAACAGTTTATACACCAACAGTCTATACACCAATACTGTATACACCAACAGTTTATACACCAACAGTTTATACACCAACAGTTTGTACACCAATACACCAACAGTTTATACACCAATACTGTACACACCAACAGTTTATACACCAACAGTTTATACACCAATACTGTATACACCAACAGTTTATACACCAACAGTTTATACACCAATACTGTATACACCAACAGTTTATACACCAACAGTTTATACACCAATACTGTATACACCAACAGTTTATACACCAACAGTTTATACACCAACAGTTTATACACCAACAGTTTATACACCAATAGTTTATACACCAACAGTTTATACACCAACAGTTTATACACCAACAGTTTGTACACCAATACACCAACAGTTTATACACCAATACTGTACACACCAACAGTTTATACACCAACAGTTTATACACCAATACTGTATACACCAACAGTTTATACACCAACAGTTTATACACCAATACTGTATACACCAACAGTTTATACACCAACAGTTTATACACCAATACTGTATACACCAACAGTTTATACACCAACAGTTTATACACCAATACTGTATACACCAACAGTTTATACACCAACAGTTTATACACCAACAGTTTATACACCAACAGTTTATACACCAACAGTTTATACACCAATAGTTTATACACCAACAGTTTATACACCAACGGTTTATACACCAATACACCAACAGTTTATACACCAACAGTTTATACACCATCAGTTTATACACCAACAGTTTATACACCAACAGTTTATACACCAACAGTTTATACACCATCAGTTTATACACCAACAGTTTATACACCAATACTGTATACACCAACAGTTTATACACCAACAGTTTATACACCAATACTGTATACACCAACAGTTTATACACCAAAAGGTTATACACCAATACTGTCTACACCAACAGTTTATACACCAATACTGTATACACCAACAGTTTAAACACCAAAAGTTTATACACCAATACTGTATACACCAACAGTTTATACACCAATACTGTATACGCCAACAGTTTATACACCAATACTGTATACGCCAACAGTTTATACACCAATACTGTATACACCAACAGTTTATACACCAACAGTTTAAATACCAACACTGTATACACCAACAGTTTATACAACAGCAGTTTATACACCAATACTGTATACACCAACAGTTTATACACCAATACTGTATACACCAACAGTTTATACACCAATACTGTATACGCCAACAGTTTATACACCAATACTGTATACGCCAACAGTTTATACACCAATACTGTATACACCAACAGTTTATACACCAACAGTTTAAATACCAACACTGTATACACCAACAGTTTATACAACAGCAGTTTATACACCAATACTGTATACACCAACAGTTTATACACCAATACTGTATACACCAACAGTTTATACACCAATACTGTATACATCAACAGTTTATACACCAATACTGTATACATCAACAGTTTATACACCAATACTGTATACACCAACAGTTTATACACCAATACTGTATACGCCAACAGTTTATACACCAATACTGTATACGCCAACAGTTTATACACCAATACTGTATACACCAACAGTTTATACACCAATACTGTATACACCAACAGTTTATACACCAACAGTTTATACACCATCAGTTTATACACCAATACTGTATACACCAACAGTTTATACACCAATACTGTATACACCAACAGTTTATAGACCAATACTGTATACATCAACAGTTTATACACCAATACTGTATACACCAACAGTTTATACACCAAAAGTTTATACACCAATACTGTATACACCAACAGTTTATACACCAATACTGTATACATCAACAGTTTATACACCAATACTGTATACACCAACAGTTTATACACCAAAAGTTTATACACCAATACTGTATACACCAACAGTTTATACACCAATACTGTATACGCCAACAGTTTATACACCAATACTGTATACGCCAACAGTTTATACACCAATACTGTATACACCAACAGTTTATACACCAACAGTTTAAACACCAACACTGTATACACCAACAGTTTATACAACAGCAGTTTATACACCAATACTGTATCCACCAACAGTTTATACACCAATACTGTATACACCAACAGTTTATACACCAACAGTTTATACACCAACAGTTTATACACCAATACTGTATACACCAACAGTTTATACACCAATACTGTATACACCAACAGTTTATACACCTATACTGTATACACCAACAGTTTATACAGCAATACTGTATACACCAACAGATTATACACCCACAGTTTATACACCAACAGTTTATACACCAACAGTTTATACACCAATACGCCAACAGTTTATACACCAATACTGTATACACCAACAGTTTATACACCAACAGTTTATACACCAATACTGTATACACCAACAGTTTATACACCAATACTCTATACACCAACAGTTTATACACCAACAGTTTATACACCAATACTGTATACACCAACGGTTTATACACCAACAGTTTATACACCAATACTGTATACACCAACAGATTATACACCAATACTGTATACACCAACAGTTTATACACCAACAGTTTATACACCAACAGTTTATACACCAATACTGTATACACCAACAGTTTATACACCAATACTGTATACACCAACAGTTTATACACCAATACTGTATACACCAACAGTTTATACACCAATACTGTATACACAAACAGTTTATACCCCAACAGTTTATACACCAATACTGTATACACCAACAGTTTATACACCAATACTGTATACACCAACAGTTTATACACCGATACTATATACACCAACAGTTTATACACCAACAGTTTATACACCAACAGTTTATACACCAACAGTTTATACACCAATACTGTATACGCCAACACGTTATACACAAATACTGTATACACCAACAGTTTATACACAAACAGTTTTTACACCAACAGTTTATACACCAATACTGTATACACCAACAGTTTATACACAAACACTGTATAAACCAACAGTTTATACACCAATACTGTATACAGCAACAGTTTATACACCAATACACCAACAGTTTATACACCAACAGTTTATGCACCAATACTGTATACACCAACAGTTTATACACCAATACTCTGTACACCAACAGTTTATACACCAACAGTTTATACAACAATACTGTATACACCAACAGTTTATACACCATCAGTTTATACACCAATACTGTATACGCCAACAGTTTATACACCAATACTGTATACACAAACAGCTTTTACACCAGTACAGTATACACCAACAGTTTATACACCAACATTTTATACACCAACAGTTTATACACCAATACTGTATACACCAACAGTTTATACACCAATACTGTATACACCAACAGTTTATACACCAATACTGTATACACCAACAGTTTATACACCAATACTGTATACACCAACAGTTTATACTCCAACAGTTTATACACCAACAGTTTATACACCAATAGTTTATACACCAACAGTTTATACACCAACGGTTTATACACCAACAGTTTATACACCAACAGTTTATACACCAATAGTTTATACACCAACAGTTTATACACCAACGGTTTATACACCAATACACCAACAGTTTATACACCAACAGTTTATACACCATCAGTATATACACCAACAGTTTATACACCAACAGTTTATACACCAACAGTTTATACACCAATACTGCATACACCAACAGTTTTTACACCAATACTCTATACACCAACAGTTTATACACAATACTGTATACACCAACAGTTTATACACCAACAGTTTATACATCAACAGTTTATACACCAATACTGTATACACCAATACTGTATACACCAACAGTTTATACTCCAATACTGTAAACACCAATACTCTATACACCAACAGTTTATACACCAACAATTTATACACCAACACACCAACAGTTTATACACCAACAGTTTATACACCAACAGTTTATACACCAATACTGTATACACCAACAGTTTATACACCAATACTGTATACACCAACAGTTTATACACCAACAGTTTATACACCATCAGTTTATACACCAATACTGTATACACCAACAGTTTATACACCAACAGTTTATACACCATCAGTTTATACACCAATACTGTATACACCAACAGTTTATACACCAATACTGTATACACCAACAGTTTATACACAAACAGTTTATACACCATCAGTTTATACACCAATACTGTATACACCAACAGTTTATACACCAATACTGTATACACCAACAGTTTATACACCAACAGTTTATACACCATCAGTTTATACACCAATACTGTATACACCAACAGTTTATACACCAATACTGTATACACCAACAGTTTATACACAAACAGTTTATACACCATCAGTTTATACACCAATACTGTATACACCAACAGTTTGTACACAACAGTTTATACACCAATACTGTATACACCAACAGTTTATACACCAATACTGTATACACCAACAGTTTATACACCAACAGTTTATACACCAATACTGTATACACCAACAGTTTATACACCAACAGTTTATACACCAATACACCAACAGTTTATACACCAATACTGTATACACCAACAGTTTATACACCAATACTGTATACACCAACAGTTTATACACCAATACTGTATACACCAACAGATTATACACCAATACTGTATACACCAACAGTTTATACACCAACAGTTTATACACCAATACTGTATACACCAACAGTTTATACACCAACTGTTTATACACCAATACTGTATACACCAACAGTTTATACACCAATACTGTATACACCAACAGTTTATTCACCAATACTGTATACACCAACAGTTTATACACCAATACTTTATACACCAATACTGTATACACCAACTGTTTATACACCAATACTGTATACACCAACAGTTTATACACCAATACTGTATACACCAACAGTTTATACACCAACAGTTTATACACCAATACTGTATACACCAACTGTTTATACACCAATACTGTATACACCAACAGATTATACACCAATACTGTATACACCAACAGTTTATACACCAACAGTTTATACACCAATACGCCAACAGTTTATACACCAATACTGTATGCACCAACAGTTCATACACCAACAGTTTATACACCAACAGTTTATACACCAATACGCCAACAGTTTATACACCAATACTGTATACACCAACAGTTCATACACCAACAGTTTATACACCAATACACCAACAGTTTATACACCAAAACTGTATACACCAACAGTTTATACACCAATACTGTATACACCAACAGTTTATACAGCAATACTGTATACACCAACAGTTTATACACCAACAGTTTATACACCAATACTGAATACACGAACAGTTTATACACCAATACTGTATACACCAACAGTTTATACAGCAATACTGTATACACCAACAGTTTAAACACCAACAGTTTATACACCAATACTGAATACACCAACAGTTTATACACCAATACTGTATACACCAACAGTTTATACACCAATACTGTATACACCAACAGTTTATACACCAACAGTTTATACACCAATACTGTATACACCAACAGTTTATACACCAATACTGTATACACCAACAGTTTATACACCAACAGTTTATACACCAATACTGTATACACCAACAGTTTATACACCAATACTGTATACACCAACAGTTTATACACCAATACTGTATACACCAACCGTTTATACAGCAATACTGTATACACCAACAGTTAATACACCAACAGTTTATACACCAATACTGTATACACCAACAGTTTATACACCAACAGTTTATACACCAACAGTTTATACACCAATAGTTTATACACCAACAGTTTATACACCAATACACCAACAGTTGATACACCAACAGTTTATACACCATCAGTTTATACACCAACAGTTTATACACCAACAGTTTATACACCATCAGTTTATACACCAATACTGTATACACCAACAGTTTTTTCACCAATACTGTATACACCAACAGTTTATACACAATACTGTATACACCAACAGTTTATACACCAAGAGTTTATACACCAACTGTTTATACACCAATACTGTATACACCAATACTGTATACACCAACAGTTTATGCACCAACACTGTGAACACCAATACTCTATACACCAACAGTTTATACACCAACAATTTATACACCAATACACCAACAGTTTATACACCAACAGTTTATACACAAACAGTTTATACACCAATACTGTATACACCAACAGTTTATACACCAATACTGGATACACCAACAGTTTATACACCAATACTGTATACACCAACAGTTTATACACCAATACTGGATACACCAACAGTTTATACACCAATACTGTATACACCAACAGTTTATACACCAACAGTTTATACACCAATACTGTATACACCAACAGTTTATACACCAATACTGGATACACCAACAGTTTATACACCATCAGTTTATACACCAATACTCTATACACCAACAGTTTATACACCAATACTGTACACACCAACAGTTTATACACCAACAGTTTATACACCAATACACCAACAGTTTATACACCAACAGTTTATACACCAACAGTTTATACACCAACAGTTTATACACCAATACTGTATACACCAACAGTTTATACACCAATACTGTATACACCAACAGTTTATACACCAATACTGTACACACCAACAGTTTATACACCAACAGTTTATACACCAATACACCAACAGTTTATACACCAACAGTTTATACACCAACAGTTTATACACCAATACACCAACAGTTTATACACCAACAGTTTATACACCAACAGTTTATACACCAACAGTTTATACACCAACAGTCTATACACCAATACTGTATACACCAACAGTTTATACACCAATACTGTATACGCCAACAGTTTATACACCAATACTGTATACACCAACAGTTTATACACCAATACTGTATACACCAACAGTTTATACACCAACAGTTTATACACCAATACACCAACAGTTTATACACCAACAGTTTATACACCAACAGTTTATACACCAATACTGTATACACCAACAGTTTATACACCAATACTGTATACGCCAACAGTTTATACACCAATACTGTATACAACAACAGTTTGTACACCAATACACCAACAGTTTATACACCATTACTGTATACACTAACAGTTTGTACACCAACAGTTTATTCACCAATACTGTATACTCTAACAGTTTATACACCAAAAGTTTATACACCAATACTGTATACACCAACAGTTTATGCACCAATACTGTATACACCAACAGTTTATACACCAACAGTTTATACACCAACAGTTTATACACCAATACTGTATACACCAACAGTTTATACACCAATACTGTATACACCAACAGTTTATACACCAATACTGTACACACCAACAGTTTATACACCAACAGTTTATACACCAACAGTTTATACACCAATACTGTATACACCAACAGTTTATACACCAATACACCAACAGTTTATACACCAATACTGTATACACCAACAGTTTATACACCAATACTGTATACACCAACAGTTTATACACCAATACTGTATACACCAACAGTTTATACACCAACAGTTTATACACCAACAGTTTATACACCAATACTGTATACACCAACAGTTTATACACCAATACACCAACAGTTTATACACCAATACTGTATACACCAACAGTTTATACACCAATACTGTATACACCAACAGTTTATACACCAACAGTTTATACACCAATACACCAACAGTTTATACACCAACAGTTTATACACCAATACTGTATACACCAACAGTTTATACACCAACAGTTTATACACCAACAGTTTATACACCAATACTGTATACACCAACAGTTTATACACCAATACACCAACAGTTTATACACCAATACTGTATACACCAACAGTTTATACACCAATACTGTACACACCAACAGTTTATACACCAACAGTTTATACACCAATACACCAACAGTTTATACACCAACAGTTTATACACCAATACTGTATACACCAACAGTTTATACACCAATACTGTACACACCAACAGTTTATACACCAACAGTTTATACACCAATACACCAACAGTTTATACACCAACAGTTTATACACCAATACTGTATACACCAACAGTTTATACACCAATACTGTACACACCAACAGTTTATACACCAACAGTTTATACACCAATACACCAACAGTTTATACACCAACAGTTTATACACCAACAGTTTATACACCAACAGTTTATACACCAACAGTTTATACACCAACAGTTTATACACCAACAGTTTATACACCAATACTGTATACACCAACAGTTTATACACCAATACTGTATACACCAACAGTTTATACACCAACAGTTTATACACCAACAGTTTATACACCAATACTGTATACACCAACAGTTTATACACCAACAGTTTATACACCAATACGCCAACAGTTTATACACCAATACTGTATACTCCAACAGTTTGTACACCAATACACCAACAGTTTATACACCAATACACCAACAGTTTATACACCAATACTGTATGCACCAACAGTTTATACACCAATACTGTATACACCAATAGATTATACACCAATACTGCATACACCAACAGTTTATACACCAACAGTTTATACACCAATACGCCAAGAGTTTATAACCAATACTGTATACACCAACAGTTTATACACCAACAGTTTATACACCAATACACCAACAGTTTATACACCAATACTGTATGCACCAACAGTTTAGACACCAATACGGTATACACCAACAGTTTATACATCTATACTGTATGCACCAACAGTTTAGACACCAATACTGTATACACCAACAGTTTATACAGCAATACTGTATACACCAACAGTTTATACACCAACAGTTTATACACCAATACTGAATACACCAACAGTTTATACACCAATACTGTATACACCAACAGTTTATACAGCAATACTGTATACACCAACAGTTTATACACCAATACTGTATACACCAACAGTTTATACACCAATACTGTATACACAAACAGTTTATACCCCAACAGTTTATACACCAATACTGTATACACCAACAGTTTATACACCAATACTGTATACACCAACAGTTTATACAGCAATACTGTATACACCAACAGTTTATACACCAACAGTTTATACACCAATACTGAATACACCAACAGTTTATACACCAATACTGTATACACCAACAGTTTATACACCAATACTGGAAACACCAACAGTTTATACACAACAGTTTATACACCAATACTGTATGCACCAACAGTTTAGACACCAATACGGTATACACCAACAGTTTATACATCTATACTGTATGCACCAACAGTTTAGACACCAATACTGTATACACCAACAGTTTATGCACCAATTCTATATACACCAACAGTTTATACACCAACAGTTTTATACACCAATACCGTATACACCAACAGTTTATACACCAATACTGTATACACCAACAGTTTATACACCAATACTGTATACACCAACAGTTTATACATCCACAGTTTATACACCAATACTGTATACACCAACAGTTTATACACCAACAGTTTATACACCAATACTGTATACACCAACAGTTAATACACCAATACTGTATACAGCAACAGTTTATACACCAATACTGTATACACCAACAGTTTATACACCAATACTATATACACCTACAGTTTATACACCAATACTGAATACACCAACAGTTTATACACCAACAGTTTATACACCAACAGTTTATATACCAATACTGTATACACCAACAGTTTATACACCAATACTGTATACACCAACAGTTTATACACCTATACTGTATACACCAACAGTTTATACAGCAATACTGTATACACCAACAGTTTATACACCAACAGTTTATACACCAATACTGTATACACCAACAGTTTATACACCAATACTGTATACACCAACAGTTATTACACAAACAGTTTATGCACCAACACTGAATACACCAACAGATTATACACCAATACTGTATACACCAACAGTTTATACACCAATACTGTATACACCAACAGTTATTACACAAACAGTTTATACACCAATACTGAATACACCAACAGATTATACACCAATACTGTATACACCAACAGTTATTACACAAACAGTTTATACACCAATACTGTATACACCAACAGTTTATACACCAATACTGTATACACCAACAGTTATTACACAAACAGTTTATACACCAACACTGAATACACCAACAGTTTATACACCAATACTGTATACACCAACAGTTTATACACCAATACTGTATACACCAACAGTTATTACACAAACAGTTTATACACCAATACTGAATACACCAACAGATTATACACCAATACTGTATACACCAAAAATTTATACACCAATAGTTTATACACCAACAGTTTATACAACCAACAGTTTATACACCAATAGTTTATACACCAACAGTTTATACACCAACAGTTTATACACCAATACTGTATACACCAACAGTTTATACACCAATACTGTATACACCAACAGTTTATACACCAACAGTTTATACACCAATACCGTTTACACCAACAGTTTATACACCAATACTGTATACACCAACAGTTTATGCACCAACAGTTTATACACCAACAGTTTAAACAACAACAGTTTATACACCAATACTGTATAAACCAACAGTTTATACACCAAAACTGTATACAGCAACAGTTTATACACCAATACTGTATACACCAACAGTTTATACACAATACTGTATACACCAACAGTTTATACAGCAATACTGTATACACCAACAGTTTAAACACCAACAGTTTATACACCAACAGTTTATACACCAATACTGTATACACCAATAGTTTATACACCAACAGTTTTTACACCAATACTGTATACAAAACAGTTTATACACCAATACTCTATACACCAACTGTTTATACACCAAAACTGTATACACCAACAGTTTATACACCAACGGTTTATACACCAATACACCAACAGTTTATACACCCATACTGTATACACCAACAGTTTGTACACCAATACTGTATACACCAACAGTTTATACACCAACAGTTTATACACAAATACTGTATACAGCAACAGTTTATACACCAACAGTTTATACACCAATGCTGTATACACCAACAGTTTATACACCAATACTGTATACAACAACAGTTTATACACCAACAGTTTATACACAAATACTGTATACACCAACAGTTTATACACCAATACTGTATACACCAACAGTTTATACACCAATACTGTATACAACAACAGTTTATACACCAACAGTTTATACACAAATACTGTATACACCAACAGTTTATACACCAATACTGTATACACCATCAGTTTATACACCAATACTCAATACACCAACATTTTATACACCAACAGTTTATGCACCAATACTGTATACACCAACAGTTTATACACCAACAGTTTATACACCAATACACCAACAGTTTATACACCCATACTGTATACACCAACAGTTTGTACACCAATACTGTATACACCAACAGTTTATACACCAACAGTTTATACACAAATACTGTATACACCAACAGTTTATACACCAACAGTTTATACACCAATACTGTATACACCAACAGTTTATACACCAACAGTTTATAGACCAATACTGTATACACCAACAGTTTATACACCAATACTGTATACACCAACAGTTTATACACCAACAGTTTATAGACCAATACTGTATACACCAACTGTTTATACACCAATACTGTATACACCAACAGTTTATGCACCAATACTGTATATACCAACAGTTTATTCACCAATACTGTATACACCAACAGTTTATACACCAACAGTTTATACACCAATACTGTATACACCAACAGTTTATACACCAAAACTTTATACACCAATACTCCAACAGTTTATACACCAATACTGTATACACCAACATTTTATACACCAATACTGTATACACCAACAGTTTATACACCAATACTGTATACACCAACAGTTTATACACCAACAGTTTATACACCAACAGTTTATACACCAATACTGTGTACGCCAACAGTTTATACACCAACAGTTTATACACCAATACTGTATACACCAACAGTTTATACACCAATACTGTATACACCAACAGTTTATACACTAATACTGTATACACCAACAGTTTATACACCAACAGTTGATACACCAATACTGTATACACCAACAGTTTATACACCAACAGTTTATACACCAATACTGTATACACCAACAGTTTATACACCAACAGTTTATACACCAATACTGTATACACCAACAGTTTATACACCAATACTGCATACACCAACATTTTATACACCAACAGTTTATACACCAATACTGTATACACCAACAGTTTATACACCAACAGTTTATACACCAATACTGTATACACCAACAGTTTATACACCAACAGTTTATACACCAATACTGTATACACCAACAGTTTATACACCAACAGTTTATACACCAACAGTTTATACACCAATACTGTATACATCAACAGTTTATACACCAACGGTTTATACACCAATACACCACCAGTTTATACACCAACAGTTTATACACCAATACTGTATACACCAACAGTTTATACACCAACAGTTTATACACCAACAGTTTATACACCAATACTGTATACACCAACAGTTTATACACTAATACTGTATACACCAACAGTTTATACACCAACAGTTGATACACCAATACTGTATACACCAACAGTTTATACACCAATACTGTATATACCAACAGTTTATACACCAACAGTTTATACACCAATACTGTATACACCAACAGTTTATACACCAACAGTTGATACACCAATACTGTATACACCAACAGTTAATACACCAACAGTTTATACACCAATACACCAACAGTTTATACACCAATACTGTATACACCAACAGTTTGTACACCAATACACCAACAGTTTATACACCATTACTGTATACACTAACAGTTTGTACACCAACAGTTTATTCACCAATACTGTATACTCTAACAGTTTATACACCAAAAGTTTATACACCAATACTGTATACACCAACAGTTTATGCACCAATACTGTATACACCAACAGTTTATACACCAACAGTTTATACACCAATACTGTATACACCAACAGTTTATACACCAATACTGTATATACCAACAGTTTATACACCAATACTGTATACACCAACAGTTTATACACCAACAGTTTAGACACCAATACTGTATACACCAACAGTTTATACACCAACAGTTTATACACCAATACTGTATACACCAACAGTTTATACACCAACAGTTTGTGCACCAATACACCAACAGTTTATAGACCAATGCTGTACACACCAACAGTTTATACACCAACAGTTTATACACCAATACTGTATACATCAACAGTTTATACACCAACGGTTTATACACCAATACACCACCAGTTTATACACCAACAGTTTATACACCAACAGTTTATACACCAATACTGTATACACCAACAGTTTATACACCAACGGTTTATACGCCAATACACCAACAGTTTATACACCAACAGTTTATACACCATCAGTTTATACACCAACAGTTTATACACCAACAGTTTATACACCAACAGTTTATACACAATCAGTTTATACACCAACAGTTTATACACCAATACTGTATACACCAACAGTTTATACACCAACAGTTTATACACCAATACTGTATACACCAACAGTTTATACACCAAAAGTTTATACACCAATACTGTATACACCAACAGTTTATACACCAATACTGTATACACCAACAGTTTATACACCAAAAGTTTATACACCAATACTGTATACACCAACAGTTTATACACCAATACTGTATACGCCAACAGTTTAACACCAATACTGTATACACCAATAGTTTATACACCAACAGTTTAAACACCAACACTGTATACACCAACAGTTTATACAACAGCAGTTTATACACCAATACTGTATACACCAACAGTTTATACACCAATACTGTATACACCAACAGTTTATACACCAATACTGTATACATCAACAGTTTATACACCAATACTGTATACACCAACAGTTTATACACCAAAAGTTTATACACCAATACTGTATACACCAACAGTTTATACACCAATACTGTATACATCAACAGTTTATACACCAATACTGTATACACCAACAGTTTATACACCAAAAGTTTATACACCAATACTGTATACACCAACAGTTTATACACCAATACTGTATACGCCAACAGTTTATACACCGATACTGTATACGCCAACAGTTTATATGCCAATACTGTATACACCAACAGTTTATACACCAACAGTTTAAACACCAACACTGTATACACCAACAGTTTATACAACAGCAGTTTATACACCAATACTGTATACACCAACAGTTTATACACCAATACTGTATACACCAACAGTTTATACACCAACAGTTTATACACCAATACTGTATACATCAACAGTTTATACACCAATACTGTATACACCAACAGTTTATACACCAAAAGTTTATACACCAATACTGTATACACCAACAGTTTATACACCAATACTGTATACGCCAACAGTTTATACACCGATACTGTATACGCCAACAGTTTATATGCCAATACTGTATACACCAACAGTTTATACACCAACAGTTTAAACACCAACACTGTATACACCAACAGTTTATACAACAGCAGTTTATACACCAATACTGTATACACCAACAGTTTATACACCAATACTGTATACACCAACAGTTTATACACCAACAGTTTATACAGCAATACTGTATACACCAACAGTTTATACACCAACAGTTTATACACCAATACACCAACAGTTTATACACCAACAGTTTATACACCAATACTGTATACACCAACAGTTTATACACCAATACTGTATACAACAACAGTGTATACACCAATACTGTATGCAACAACAGTTTATACACCAACAGTTTATACACCAATACTGTATACACCAACAGTTTATACACCAATACTGTATACACCAACAGTTTATACACCAACAGTTTATACACCAACACTGTATACAACAACAGTTTATACACCAAAAGTTTATACACCAATACTGTATACAACAACAGTTTATACACCAATACTGTATACACCAACAGTTTATACACCAATACTGTATACACCAACAGTTTATACACCAACAGTTTATACACCAATACTGTATACAACAACAGTTTATACACCAAAAGTTTATACACCAACAGTTTATACACCAACAGTTTATACACCAACGGTTTATACACCAAAGGTTTATACACCTATACTCTATACACCAACAGTTTATACACCAATACTGTATACACCAATACACCAACAGTTTATACACCAACAGTTTATACACCAATACTGTATACACCAATAGTTTATACACCGATACTGTATACACCAACAGTTTATACACCAACTGTTTATACACCAACAGTTTATACACCAACAGTTTATACACCAAAGGTTTATACACCTATACTGTATACGCCAACAGTTTATACACAAATACTGTATACACCAACAGTTTATACACAAACAGTTTTTACACCAACAGTTTATACACCAATACGGTATACACCAACAGTTCATACACCAACAGTTTATACACCAACAGTTTATACAACAATACTGTATACACCAACAGTTTATACACCAACAGTTTATTCACCAATACTGTATACGCCAACAGTCTAAACACCAATACTGTATACACAAACAGCTTTTACACCAGTACAGTATACACCAACAGTTTATACACCAACATTTTATACACCAACAGTTTATACACCAATACCGTATACACCAACAGTTTATACACCAATACTGTATACACCAACAGTTTATACACCAATACTGTATACAACAACAGTTTATACACCAATACTGTATGCAACAACAGTTTATACACCAACAGTTTATACACCAATACTGTATACACCAACAGTTTATACACCAATACTGTATACACCAACAGTTTATACACCAATACTCTATACAACAACAGTTTATACACCAATACTCTATACACCAACAGTTTATACACCAACAGTTTTTACACCAACAGTTTATACACCAATACTGTATACACCAACAGTTTATACACCAATACTGTATACACCAATAGTTTATACACCGATACAGTATACACCAACAGTTTATACACCAACAGTTTATACACCAACAGTTTATACACCAAAGGTTTATACACCTATACTGTATACGCCAACAGTTTATACACAAATACTGTATACACCAACAGTTTATACACAAACAGTTTTTACACCAACAGTTTATACACCAATACTGTATACACCAACAGTTCATACACCAACAGTTTATACACCAACAGTTTATACACCAATACTGTATACACCAACAGTTTATACACCAACACTGTATAAACCAACAAACAGTTTATACACCAATACTGTATACAGCAACAGTTTATACACCAATACACCAACAGTTTATACACCAACAGTTTATACACCAATACTGTATACACCAACAGTTTATACACCAACAGTTTATTCACCAATACTGTATACGCCAACAGTTTATACACCAATACTGTATACACCAACAGTTTATACACCAATACTGTATACACCAACAGTTTATACACCAATACTCTGTACACCAGCAGTTTATACACCAACAGTTTATACAACAATACTGTATACACCAACAGTTTATACACCAACAGTTTATTCACCAATACTGTATACGCCAACAGTTTAAACACCAATACTGTATACACAAACAGCTTTTACACCAGTACAGTATACACCAACAGTTTATACACCAATACTGTATACACCAACAGTTTATACACCAATACTGTATACACCAACAGTTTATACTCCAACAGTTTATACACCAACAGTTTATACACCAAAGGTTTATACACCTATACTGTATACGCCAACAGTTTATACACAAATACTGTATACACAAACAGCTTTTACACCAGTACAGTATACACCAACAGTTTATACACCAATACTGTATACACCAATAGTTTATACACCGATACAGTATACACCAACAGTTTATACACCAACAGTTTATACACCAACAGTTTATACACCAAAGGTTTATACACCTATACTGTATACGCCAACAGTTTATACACAAATACTGTATACACCAACAGTTTATACACAAACAGTTTTTACACCAACAGTTTATACACCAATACTGTATACACCAACAGTTCATACACCAACAGTTTATACACCAACAGTTTATACACCAATACTGTATACACCAACAGTTTATACACCAACACTGTATAAACCAACAAACAGTTTATACACCAATACTGTATACAGCAACAGTTTATACACCAATACACCAACAGTTTATACACCAACAGTTTATACACCAATACTGTATACACCAACAGTTTATACACCAACAGTTTATTCACCAATACTGTATACGCCAACAGTTTATACACCAATACTGTATACACCAACAGTTTATACACCAATACTGTATACACCAACAGTTTATACACCAATACTCTGTACACCAGCAGTTTATACACCAACAGTTTATACAACAATACTGTATACACCAACAGTTTATACACCAACAGTTTATTCACCAATACTGTATACGCCAACAGTTTAAACACCAATACTGTATACACAAACAGCTTTTACACCAGTACAGTATACACCAACAGTTTATACACCAATACTGTATACACCAACAGTTTATACACCAATACTGTATACACCAACAGTTTATACACCAACAGTTTATTCACCAATACTGAATACACCAACAGTTTATACACCAATACTGTATACACCAACAGTTTTTACACCAATACTGTATACACCAACAGTTTATACACCAATACTGTATACACCAACAGTTTATACAGCAACAGTTTATACACCAATACTGAATACACCAACAGTTTATACACCAATACTGTATACACCAACAGTTTATACACCAACAGTTTGTACACCAATACACCAACAGTTTATACACCAATACGCCAAAAGTTTATACACCAATACTGTATACACCAACAGTTTGTACACCAATACACCAACAGTTTATACACCAATACTGTATACACCAACAGTTTAGACACCAATACTGTATACACCAACAGTTTTTACACCAATACTGTATACACCAACAGTTTATACACCAATACTGTATACACCAACAGTTTATACAGCAACAGTTTATACACCAATACTGAATACACCAACAGTTTATACACCAATACTGTATACACCAACAGTTTATACACCAACAGTTTATACACCAATACTGAATACACCAACAGTTTATACACCAATACTGTATACACCAACAGTTTATTCACCAATACTGTATACACCAACAGTTTATACACCAATACTGTATACACCAACAGTTTATACACCAATACTGTATACACCAACAGTTTATACACCGACAGTTTATACACCAATACTGTATACACCAACAGTTTATTCACCAACAGTTTGTGCACCAATACACCAACAGTTTATAGACCAATGCTGTACACACCAACAGTTTATACACCAACAGTTTATACACCAATACTGTATACACCAACAGTTTATACACCAACAGTTTATTCACCAACAGTTTGTGCACCAATACACCAACAGTTTATAGACCAATGCTGTACACACCAACAGTTTATACACCAACAGTTTATACACCAATACTGTATACACCAACAGTTTATTCACCAATACTGTATACACCAACAGTTTATACACCAACAGTTTATACACCAATACTGTATACACCAACAGTTTATGCACCAATTCTGTATACACCAACAGTTTATACACCGACAGTTTATACACTAATACTGTATACACCAACAGTTTATTCACCAATACTGTATACACCAACAGTTTATACACCAACAGTTTATACACCAATACTGTATACACCAACAGTTTATGCACCAACAGTTTATACACCAATAGTTTATACACCAACACTTTATACACCAACTGTTTATACACCAATACTGGATACACCAACAGTTTATACACCAATACTGTATACACCAACAGTTTATTCACCAATACTGTATACACCAACAGTTTATACACCAATACACCAACAGTTTATACACCAACAGTTTATACACCAACAGTTTATGCACCAACAGTTTATACACCAATAGTTTATACACCAACACTTTATACACCAACTGTTTATACACCAATACTGGATACACCAACAGTTTATACACTAATACTGTATACACCAACAGTTTATTCACCAATACTGTATACACCAACAGTTTATACACCAACAGTTTATACACCAATACTGTATACACCAACAGTTTATGCACCAACAGTTTATACACCAATAGTTTATACACCAACACTTTATACACCAACTGTTTATACACCAATACTGAATACACCAACAGTTTATACACCAATACTGTATACACCAACAGTTTATACACCAACAGTTTATACACCAACAGTTTATACACCAATACTGTATACACCAACAGTTTATGCACCAATTCTGTATACACCAACAGTTTATACACCGACAGTTTATACACTAATACTGTATACACCAACAGTTTATACACCAACAGTTTATACACCAATAGTTTATACACCAACACTTTATACACCAACTGTTTATACACCAATACTGGATACACCAACAGTTTATACACCAACAGTTTATACACCAATAGCTTATACACCATCAGTTTATACACCAACAGTTTATACACCAATACTGTATACACCAACAGTTTATACACCATCAGTTTATACACCATCAGTTTATACACCAATACTGTATACACCAACAGTTTTTACACCAATACTGTTTACACCAACAGTTTATACACAATACTGTATACACCAACAGTTTATACACCAACAGTTTATACACCAACAGTTTATACACCAATACTGTATACACCAATACTGTATACACCAACAGTTTATACACCAATACTGTGAACACCAATACTCTATGCACCAACAGTTTATACACCAACAATTTATACACCAATACACCAACAGTTTATACACCAACAGTTTATACACAAACAGTTTATACACCAATACTGTATACACCAACAGTTTATACACCAATACTGTATACACCAACAGTTTATACAGCAACAGTTTATACACCATCAGTTTATACACCAATACTGTATACACCAACAGTTTATACACCAACAGTTTATACACCAATACTGTATACACCAACAGTTTATACACCAATACTGTATACACCAACAGTTTATACACCAACAGTTTATACACCAATACTGTATACACCAACAGTTTATACACCAACAGTTTATACACCAATACTGTATACACCAACAGTTTATACAGCAACAGTTTATACACCATCAGTTTATACACCAATACTGTATACACCAACAGTTTATACACCAACAGTTTATACACCAATACTGTATACACCAACAGTTTATACACCAATACTGTATACACCAACAGTTTATACACCAACAGTTTATACACCAACAGTTTGTACACCAATACACCAACAGTTTATACACCAATACGCCAACAGTTTATACACCAATACTGTATACACCAACAGTTTATACACCAATACTGTATACACCAAAAGATTATACACCAATACTGTATACACCAACAGTTTATACACCAACAGTTTATACAGCAATACTGTATACGCCAACAGTTTATACACCAATACTGTATACAGAAACAGCTTATACACCAATAGTGTATACACCAACAGTTTATACACCAACAGTTTGTACACCAACAGTTTATACACCAATACTGCATACACCAACATTTTATACACCAACAGTTTATACACCAATACTGTATACACCAACAGTTTATACACCAATACTGTATACACCAACAGTTTATACACCAACAGTTTATGCACCAATACACCAACAGTTTATACACCAATACTATATACACCAACAGTTTATACACCAATACTGTATACACCAACAGTTTATACACCAACTGTTTTTACACCAATACTGTATACTCCAACAGTTTATACACCAACAGTTTATACCCCAACAGTTTATACACCCACAGTTTATACACCAATACGCCAACAGTTTATACACCAATACTGTATACACCAACAGTTTATACACCAATACTGTATACACCAACAGTTTATACAGCAATACTGTATACACAAACAGTTTATACACCAACGGTTTATACACCAATACTGAATACACCAACAGTTTATACACCAATACTGTATACACCAACAGTTTATACACCAATACTGTATACACCAACAGTTTATACACCAAAAGTTTATACACCAATACTGTATACACCAACAGTTTATACACCAACAGTTTATACACCAATACTGTATACACCAACAGTTTATACACCAACAGTTTATACACCAATACTGTATACACCAACAGTTTATACACCAACAGTTTATACACCAATACTGTATACACCAACCGTTTATACACCAACAGTTTATACACCAATACTGTATACACCAACAGTTTATACACCAAAAGTTTATACACCAATACTGTATACACCAACAGTTTATACACCAACAGTTTATACACCAATACTGTATACACCAACAGTTTATACACCAACAGTTTATACACCAATACTGTATACACCAACAGTTTATACACCAACAGTTTATACACCAATACTGTATACACCAACCGTTTATACAGCAATACTGTATACACCAACAGTTTATACACCAACAGTTTATACACCAATACTGAATACACCAACAGTTTATACACCAATACTGTATACACCAACAGTTTATACACCAACAGTTTATACACCAATACTGAATACACCAACAGTTTATACACCAATACTGTATACACCAACAGTTTATACACCAACAGTTTATACACCAATACTGAATACACCAACAGTTTATACACCAATACTGTATACACCAACCGTTTATACAGCAATACTGTATACACCAACAGTTTATACACCAACAGTTTATACACCAATACTGAATACACCAACAGTTTATACACCAATACTGTATACACCAACAGTTTATACACCAATACTGTATACACCAACAGTTTATACACCAACAGTTTATACACCAATACTGTATACACCAACCGTTTATACAGCAATACTGTATACACCAACAGTTTATACACCAACAGTTTATACACCAATACTGTATACACCAACAGTTTATACACCAATACTGTATACACCAACAGTTTATACACCAACAGTTTATACAGCAATACTGTATACACCAACAGTTTATACAGCAATACTGTATACACCAACAGTTTATACACCAACAGTTTATACACCAATACTGTATACACCAACAGTTTATACACCAATACTGTATACACCAACAGTTTATACACCAACAGTTTATACAGCAATACTGTATACACCAACAGTTTATACAGCAATACTGTATACACCAACAGTTTATACACCAACAGTTTATACACCAATACTGTATACACCAACAGTTTATACACCAATACTGAATACACCAACAGTTTATACACCAACAGTTTATACACCAATACTGTATACACCAACAGTTTATACACCAACAGTTTATACACCAATACTGTATACACCAACAGTTTATACACCAATACTGTATACACCAACAGTTTATACAGCAATACTGTATACACCAACAGTTTTTACACCAACAGTTTATACACCAATACTGTATACACCAACAGTTTATACACCAATACTGTATACACCAACAGTTTATACACCAATACTGTATACACCAACAGTTTATACACCAATACTGTATACACCAACAGTTTATACACCAACAGTTTATACACCAATACTGTATACACCAACAGTTTATACAGCAATACTGTATACACCAACAGTTTATACACCAACAGTTTATACACCAATACTGTATACACCAACAGTTTATACACCAATACTGTATACACCAACAGTTTATACACCAATACTGTATACACCAACAGTTTATACACCAACAGTTTATACACCAATACTGAACACACCAACAGTTTATACACCAATACAGTATACACCAACAGTTTATTCACCAATACTGTATACACCAACATTTTATACACCAACAGTTTATACACCAATACTGTATACACCAACAGTTTATACACCAATACTGTATACACCAACAGTTTATACACCAATACTGTATACACCAACAGTTTATACACCAATACTGTATACACCAACAGTTTATACACCAATACTGTATACACCAACAGTTTATACACCAACAGTTTATACACCAATATTGTATACACCAACAGTTTATACACCAATACTGTATACACCAACAGTTTATACACCAACAGTTTATACACCAATACTGTATACACCAACAGTTTATACAGCAATACTATATACACCTACAGTTTATACACCAATACTGAATACACCAACAGTTTATACACCAACAGTTTATACACCAACAGTTTATACACCAACACTTTATACACCAACAGTTTATACACCAACAGTTTATACACCAATACTGTATACACCAACAGTTTATACAGCAATACTATATACACCTACAGTTTATACACCAATACTGTATACACCAACAGTTTATACACCAACAGTTTATACACCAATATTGTATACACCAACAGTTTATACACCAATACTGTATACACCAACAGTTTATACACCAACAGTTTATACACCAATACTGTATACACCAACAGTTTATACACCAATACTGTATACACCAACAGTTTATACACCAATACTGTATACACCAACAGTTTATACACCAACAGTTTATACACCAATACTGTATACACCAACAGTTTATACACCAATACTGTATACACCAACAGTTTATACACCAATACTGTATACACCAACAGTTTATACACCAACAGTTTATACACCAATACTGTATACACCAACAGTTTATACAGCAATACTGTATACACCAACAGTTTATACACCAACAGTTTATACACCAATACTGAACACACCAACAGTTTATACACCAATACAGTATACACCAACAGTTTATTCACCAATACAGTATACACCAACAGTTTATACACCAATACTGTATACACCAACAGTTTATACACCAACAGTTTATACACCAATACTGTATACACCAACAGTTTATACACCAACAGTTTATACACCAATACTGTATACACCAACAGTTTATACACCAATACTGTATGCACCAACAGTTTATACACCAACAGTTTATACACCAACAGTTTATACACCAATACTGTATACACCAACAGTTTATACACCAATACTGTATGCACCAACAGTTTATACACCAACAGTTTATACACCAACAGTTTATACACCAATACTGTATACACCAACAGTTTATACACCAATACTGTATGCACCAACAGTTTATACACCAACAGTTTATACACCAACAGTTTATACACCAATACTGTATACACCAACAGTTTATACACCAATACTGTATACACCAACAGTTTATACACCAACAGTTTATACACCAACACTGTATACACCAACTGTTTATACACCAATACTGTATACACCAACAGTTTATACACCAACAGTTTATACACCAATACTGTATACACCAACAGTTTATACACCAATACTGTATACACCAACAGTTTATACACCAACAGTTTATACACCAATACTGTATACACCAACAGTTTATACACCAACTGTTTATACACCAATACTGTATACACCAACAGTTTATACACTTCTTGAATAACGAAGTGTTTTCATTTTTGTCTCAAAAACGTAGGTTATGACCCCTCGTTGGAACGGGCTCGATGAGCTCGTTCCAAGGAGGGGTCATAACCTATGTTTTTGAGACAAAAATGAATAAAATAATGAAAACTTAATTGGCGATTTTTGACCGGTTTTTTCCGTTACATTGGGCAAAGGGTTAACGTAGAAAAACGCATTAATTTGTACGACACTACTGACAACAACAAAAAAAGCCCTGTCCGTAAATATTTCCTCTGGGTTCAGATTATCTCCCCTTTCATCATTTTTAGGTTCCGCTTTACAGTTTTCCTGGCATTTCCAAATATGACATGCCATACACTCTCTTCAAATGCAAATATTCTGTAGCTTAGTTATCTAACTCATAACATGTATTACATTCCCCAAATCCACAAAAAACATATAACACTATCTGACTAAGTAGAAATAAACAATCTGAATGTGGGTGGAATAATTTATTCTCAAAGGCCAGACTTCAACCTGAAAAATTGCATGAAAAAATGCCGAAACCAGTCATTTTCAGCCACCTAGCAGCCTCAAAAGCAGAATTTTCCCACCAACCCCACCTACCCACCCCTGGAACAGAGCATCCCCTGTTTTTAAAATGCAAAAAAAAAATTATATGTTTCCGTCTCATTTTTTAGTTACCTGTCTGGTAACAAACCCGTGTAAAAATTATATTTTAAAAAATAGCCAATTTTTCGAAGCCACTGTTTCCCATAATTCACCTGGTAATTTACCCCTGTGTATCAGACTCCAACTTTGGGACCAAAACTTCAGATTCTCTTGTCCAACAAAAAAACTAATGCAATCATATATCTGATACTAAAAATATATCTCTATTTTACATGGCCTTAGTTTCAACATATGCCCAAAGTTTAGAATTTCACCCCTGTGCAATAGTGCGAAACTGTAGAGCGGAACCTTATGGGTTTTTGGAATCAGTTGCTAAGTCTATTAATATCAGATAAAAACACAAAAAATCCGGTAATATATGAATAATGTTTATCTAATCGATATCACGTACTCGTTGTCACATTTTCTCACTCATTGAATCGTCCGATGAAGGGTTAGCCGCTACGCTCAGATCGCTGAACTACGGGGGGCTAACAGAATAGGATGTCCGGCATCATTCGAACCACGTAGCGGCGAGGTGGGGCGAGCACAAGAAGGGGCACCCCCTCCTCTCTCGCACACTGCTCCGGAGAAAAATTGTGAAATTCGAGACACAAAAACGCAAGTTCCTTGACTCTGAGTCTGTTTGTGTCCATAAATTATAAGTTGTGAAAAGCATCAATAATTAGGCCACATCCCCGCAGGGAGGAGAGGGAATGACTGAAATTTTGGGTAGATGCACGTGCCCCCCCCCCCCCCCCCTCCGGGCTGGACGAGTCAATAAAGAAGAAATGTGCACGAGAACACGACATATTCGCCTAGACTTAGTGACAAGAGTCCATTTGAGCCACTAATATACAGTTCTCCATCTGTTAGGCAGTTTGACCAGATTATGCATCAACACAGTAGAACCGTCTGGTTGGTTTTCGTCGGGTCTTGCGGTTTGGTTTTCCAGTCTGCCGCAAACACTAGAACCGAACCGAAAAACAGAAAAGCCGCCCGCTCTAATCACAAATGCTATTTTGTACAAATATAGTTTCATTTCTTTTTTTCACTAATATCGTTTTTTTCCTTTTGTTAGAGTCCAGTTATGGTATGTTAGAGTGAATTTAACAAGACATATTACAGAAGAAGCACCTGCTACACGGTATCTCACCTTCCAAATATCAACAGACATGATGTTGTGTCTGTGTTGGACGAAGTCACGCCAACCAGACCAAACAAGGCAATGTGGAAACGACGTGTATCGCCCATGTGAAATTACATCAGGTGCGTAGACCTACAATTAGTTCCCAGCGAAGCTTCCAAATTCGATTCGATTCGAAATCGACCAAATGATTTGATCCGATTCGATCCCAGTCGTGCTCGTCCGGAAATTTTCGAATCAACGAGATGTTTTCAAAATACCGCCAAGTGTCTCCTCTTGAACTCTTCTTTTATCGGCGCGACGCCAGAAGAAAAGTTCCAGGAGGAACTTCCGAAACTAGTTTGATTCCGTTTCTAGAAATTCCGATTTTTGGTTGACTTGAACAAAGAGACAATTTGCCATTAGATATATATATAACATATATTATCCCATCACTGACAAATCTGTTGATAATCTTCGAATTTTATCGGCCTAGAACAGGGCTCAAAATAAGCGGTGTCGCGTCGCTTTTTGCTATGCAAAACTTGCAAAAAGCTACACAATGTTCAATTATGTATAGCATTTTGCGATACAAGATAATCAACTGCAGCCTATTAGGCTGCAGTTGATTATCTTGTAACGCAAAGTGTAATTGAAAATTTGCAAACAAATTTGAAAACTAGTTCACTGATGCTTTACTTCTGATTGTGAAACATTCCAGGCATAACTCAGATTAACTCTCCATCAAGCATCATTAGCAACTTCATATGTAAGATGAATTCTACTGTTTAAATTCTTCCTGTTTTTACAACATTTTGCACAAAATGTCCATTAAAAATAACTTCAAGCCCATCAAATTAAAAATCCCAACTTCCATTTTGAGAACTCTGTTAAACAACCACGACGTCATTTGAAAATATCCAAGTTCATGCAACCCTTAAAGGCAGTTCAGTTAAAAAAAAACATAGTAAATGTTTCATGTGTTGCAGATCATTTGGAAATGCCCAGAAATGGATGGAAACTATTCTATCTACTTAGAAGAATTCAATACAAAACAGCATAACATAACTCCGGTATACAAAAATAGCTATGCAATTTTTACAAAATGCTATTCATTTTTTGGAAATGTGTAGCATTTTGCTACGCATAGACAAAAAGTTATTTTGAGCACTGGCTTAGAATGTTATGTGCATACCTGCGGTAAATCCCGTATGCGGTGGGTGTCACTTCAATACACGATGACCAGAGATATCTTTCCCTGGTAAGTAGCGGACAATACTATGTTGATACATTTCCACTCGCTCCGTGTTTTCAAAAAAATTGAATGGAAGCAAAATAAGAGAATGTGAGAACCAAAAATATTTTCAAGGTTCTGTATTTATTGATTTAAAACATTAAATATTTGAAAAATGGACAGAAAATATTATTTGGTGTCCCAAAAGTTCTTTGCTTTTTTTACCCTCAGGGGGTATATAGGAATCGCCTTGTCCGTCCATCCGTCCATCCGTCCGTGCGTCCGTCAGTCCGTTCATTCGTTCCTTCGTTTACAAAATTGTGGCGACAGTTGTTGGAGCGAGACTCCAAATTTCCAGCGTTTGTTCTCGGAGCTCTGCGTAACTGGACTATGTCATTTGAAAATCAAGAAACCAAGCACGTGGCCCTTGGGCACCCCATGCCCATGCGTGTACGCTCTTTTCGAATTTGACATGACGAAATGCGAAATTCGTGTCACTCTTCATGGGATGTGATGCAGCAACTATTCATGAACAATGAGTGGACATTTCATGGAAATCCGCCGAGAATTGGCTGAGATATAGCGTTTTGGTGAGAGGCTTCTTTAAGATCGCCACCCAGGGATCCCAAGACAACCTTCAAACCTACGAGAATCATCAGAATTTAAAAGTCAAAAGAAATCGGCGGTGAGTAGGTTTTTTGGCGGGAAAAGATTTATGAAAATTTGCGTAATAGACAATCAAATGGCACTTCAGACATACACGAACTGTGTCCAAACTGCTCAAGGCAGCAACTTGAAATTTTGAGAACTTGTTCTGCAAACCCCGACCGACATTGTGGCATCAATGCGAGCGTCCGCATCACGTGGCAATACCACCAGGGATTTCGAGATACAAGTGATTTGAAATAAGGTGTTTTTGGTCCATTTTCGGTTGTTTGTACCAATGTAACACAACGAACGATCGACGGAACTTTCTGCGAAAATTCATCATATCCTTTATGGCCACGGTACATACTACGTACTTCCAAAATTTCAGCCTGCTATCCTGAACAGTTATTGACATATTGCGCCAAATGCTTTAACTGGCCACCTTCTGGAAACTTAACCTCGTTCTGAAATGCACGATAATACCCGCAGAAAAAAAACCTTTTATCCCCCCCCCCCCCCCCCAACCAATAAGCAGACTCTGTTGTTCTGTTGTTTCACACCTTTTGTTATTTTCCGTCTTAAAGACCTATTGACTGCAGAATTATGAAAGAAAATGTGCTTAGAAAGTAGTTTTTTTTTACAAATCAAAACTTCCTTCCTCGTTTTGCCCTGGATCCTGGGAATATGTCAGTTTGATTTTTTTTCGTTGTTATACAGACTCTTCTTTTTTCGAAAGCTCCCAGACTTTTTAGAACAAAAGTACAACTGGGTTTAGACGTTACTAATGTATTCCAAAACTCCCCATATTTTTGCGTTTCCATGGTTACTAACTAAATTTATCGAAATAGTCGAGGTCTTAGAGGACTTTGAGCCTATACCCCTTTCAAATTTCATCATGCGACTGCATTTGGGTGGATGAATAATAATAATAATAAGAAGAAGACGAATAATAAACATGAATTGTTCCATTTAACAATAACAATAAACTTAATAAACTGCACAACTGATTTTAGCGGTCATGTTTTCGGTACATTTATTTATTGGTGTTTAAGGTCACATATTTCTGCACAATGGCAAATCATGAGCATGACTGTTTTACGGGTGGAGGAAGCCGGAGTAACCAGAGAGAACCAGCGAGCAACGGCGAGCAACTGTCTGCTCACCAACATACTAACTCAAATCAGGCAGGGTTAGCATTGGTTGAAGACAGGTGCAGCACTACACCTTAGTGCACGGCGTCACAATGCCCCCTCGTAGGCAATGGGAGTGAAGTGTCTTGCCCAAGAACACAACACAGTTGCCACAGGTGGGATTCGAACCGAGCACCTTGCACCTCTACCTACTGAGAGCCCCCCCCCCCCCCCCACCCACCCACAAGCACTCCCCACCCCAATGTTGTCGGTAGAAACTTCAGGTGTGAAATATGTAAATTTATATATATTAAGGCTTTTACACACTAATTGCATCGCTAGCGTTCAGAACGCTGTTATAAAGTAACAAAATAACCGTATTCAAGTTCATACCAGAAAATAAGTGGTCAGACAAGGTAGGGCTGTCGCGATTATTCGATTAGTCGACTAACCGTCGACTATTGAAGTAGTCGACGTTTTTTATTTTTAGTCGATCGTCGTTCATTTTCAAGGTGGTACACATCTACTACACGTCGGGGCTAAATTGCATTGTTTTGTGAGGTGAATGATCAATGAAGGTGAATAACTTTAAATATCTAACCATAGTTAACATTCATATCCGGAAGACTGTACGACTGTCACTGACTGTGTAAGAAAGAACACTCACAGTTACTCGAGAAGAATAGATTCTTCTGAATTTCTCCAGTCTTGTAAACACGAATGCACCCATTGGAAAACCCAAAGCGCGGAAGTGACAAAATTATGACGAAAGTCAGAACGTCAGATCACTTCTCAAAGTTCGGAACTTCAGACTAAGATCCAATTTTAACAACTGACGAGGGAATGCATAGATCTCAATGTTCAAAATTTCGAGAAACTTATTGCAGAAAAGAAACATATGCAGGAACGTTCTTTGGTAAATTCATTTTAATTCATCGGCTTCAATCTAGTTCAAACTTGGACCCGCAGTCAGTAATATTATTTTTGGGGTTGGTACGTCCTACAGGACGTACCAACCCCAAAAATTATATTACGGACTGTGGGTCCAAGATTGGACTACATGTAGCTTCAGTCGGGACCGATTTGTTGTTCCCACAACCCCACTTCGTCTGAACACACTGGTGCCATTGTCATTTTCAGAGTTTTACGAACAGAAGAATGATTTGCTAAAAAATCATGGGAAGCGACTATTAATCGACTAACCGTCGATTACTGGTCACGATTAGTCGATTACAAAAAATGATAGTCGCGACAGCCCTAAGACAAGGACAATGTCAGGTACAAAAATGCCAATGTCTGACAGAGGTTTAAAATCATCACCAGAAAATAAGTGGTCAGACAAGGACAATGTCAGGTACAAAAAGGCCAATGTCTGACAGAGGTTTAAAATATTCAGTCAAAATGTCTGATGCCAAAATTATCAATGCAGCTCAGTGATCAGAACATCATGCATGCTGGAAATCATGTACATAACTAGCAAGCCTAAAATTAATGATTATTGTGATTTCTGGTCCTGGCAAGTTGGAAAGTGTGAAGAAAGTGACTGTACAGCTCATCAGTATTAACAGCATGTGAAGGAATATGATTTGATGTAACCATACATATATCTAAATTATGTCTGAAGGGTAATTCAGTTCCAATTCAAAATGAAACCAATCATCATACCTTGTTTGGCAGGGCTCATTGAGCCCTGCCAAACAAGGTATGGTTGGGATGAATTCTGAGCAGTTTTAAGATCAAGGTACATGTACACCCAAAACACATTAGTTTGAATACTCAAACTCCATTTTGTAATATGTCAGATGTCATTCTTAAATGACAGACATGATTCATTTGGTATCTGACATTTTGTCTGGAAGTGCAATGAAAATTATTTCCAGGCTTGTTCAAGTTAATTATTTTGTTTGTTATACAAGGTTCGCAATTGAGGAGTCACAAAATATCCAAAAAAATAAGACTGAGAAGAAATGTCATTACCAAATACTTTATTGCAACACGTGTATCGTGATAGCATGTTTAATTTTAGTTAGAGCTTTATTAGTGGAAAAGATAGGTGTCATTTTCTAACCATTCGCCCGTGCACGCGTCCGTCCACCAGTCCGTCCGACCGTTCTCATGGGGGTGGGGGTGGGGGGGGGGGGGGTACATTGTGTGTTTATTGTTATGCCGGTTGGTTACTTGAGTGACTAATTTCTGTTCTGGGACAAGTCACACAAACCATGACATAATGATTTGCCAGATGACCCCTTGTGTGTTTCTGAAGCCGTAGACGAAAGGTGCCACAAAATAATATCACTGTCCTCAAAACATCCACGTGTCAAATTAAGGGCGGTACCTCTAAAGCAATATGGACGTGCGCGCCATTTTTAAACCATCGAATTTAAAACAGGTAGCATCAGGTAAATTTAATTTGCAAATCACAGTGTCGTGCTGATTGAAGAGCTTCCATAAAACATGTGTGACGACACAATGGTACTCTCTCTTTTGATTTATGACATCATTTTAGAAGTTATTTCCACCAAAACAGCTATTTAAATATTTACATATCTGTCCAGACGTAAGTTTATTACCTGTCATACGTCACAGAAACAATATAATCTTTCGAAATATGGTGTGTATTTGTATTAATTTTGTCAACTCGAAATCTGTTTATAGAAATTATAAATGCCGAACATGACTCTAAACCAAAATAAATAAATGTACTACACTGTAAATTGTTTGCGTTATATAAACACACAAAATTGCATGGACACGCAAGAAAACACACAATGTATCATTTGTTAGAACACGTCTTTTTAGTCCCACAATGACTCTGCAAAGTAGTCACACAACGCAATAGTTACACAATGTGTCGTTCGTTCGTCCGACCGTCTGTCCGCCCGTTCCGAAATTCAATCATGAATAACTTGTACAGTACTTAGTTGAGTGACTTGATATTTGGTGGGCAAGTATATCGTTTTGCCGAGTAGCCACAGTGAAATGCAAGTGTCGTTCGAGATTTTATTGCCAGAGTCATTGCCCTTTATGGACTTAGAATTTGTCCGCCTTGAAATTAATTCATGAATAACTTGCAGAGTACTCATTGGAATGACTTCCTATTTGATGTGCAACTCTGTCTTATTGATGTCTACCCAGAGTGCAAGATCTGTCTGTCCGTCAGTCCGTCTGTCCGGGCCAACATTGGGGGTTTAGGGGATATTATTATTAGGGGCTACCTCCAAATTAAGGTAGTGTTAGGGTTAGGAGTGGGGTGGGGTTAGGGTTAGGGGTAGCCCCAGAGTAGGGCTTAAGGTTGGGGAGGGTAGGTCCCGGGGGGTAGGGTTGGGGTCAGGGGTGGGGTTTTAGTTTTATTAGCCCCTAAACCGAAAAATAGCTCCTAATCCTATTGGTTTGGCTAGGGTGGGGTTGGGTCAGGGATGGGGTGGGGTGGGGTGTTGTGGGGTGGGGATTAGGGTTAGGGGTAGACCCAGAGTAGGGCTTAAGGTTGGGGGTTAGGTCCCGGGGTGGTTGGGGTTTGGGTCTGGGGTGGGCTTTTAGGGTTTAGGTCAGGGTGGGGATGGGTTAGGGTGTGGCTTTTGGGTGGAGGGATGGGGTTAGGGTTAAATATAAGTTCTAGGGTGGAGGGGGTGGGGTTCTGGGTAAAATAAGGTTTTGGACATACAAAATGTTTTTTGGTAGCCCATAAACCCGAAATGTTGGAGCGTCCGTCCGTCCGTCCGTGCCGAAAATAAATCAAGAATAACTTGTAAAGTACTTGGTTGGGTGACTCGATATTTGGTATGCAAGTGTATCCTATTGTTGTATGCCTATATTAAAATGCTGGTGTCGTTCGAGATTTTATTCCCAGAGTCATTGCCCGTCCATCCGTCAGTCCGCCTATCCGTCCGTTGGAACGATCCTATTGGTTTGGCTAGGATGGAACGAGCTCGTCGAGCTCGTTTCAACGAGGGGTCATAACCTATGTTTTTGAGACAAAAAATAAACAAGTAATGAAAATTAACTGGCGATTTTTGAGAATAGCGCTGTCGGTTTTGAGAATAGCGCTGCCGGTTGGGTAAAGGGTTAATCGATCACTTGACAAAGTGGTTCAATGAGCCGTGAGTTTCGATCCGATTCAAACTATTCTGCCTGATTCAATTCGAGATTCGATTCGTCCTGAAATGTGAGATTCGCAGGACTTTATCTACACAAAACAACGAGTTTTCAGAACGACAGAGTGGATTATTACGCAAACACTACGGAGTGTTTTTTGTCTAGAGAATTAGTTCCAAATTTTAAGAAAAAATACCCATAGAAGGCTAGTCAAACTTTCAACTGATGGACACCAGTAGTAGCAGATGGTCTTTTCATGCTCGTTTACCTGGACCCCGGGGTCAATGACCCCGCGCCCAGAACGCCCAGGCCTTTTTAGGCTCCCCTCACCCCTCCCTGTGCCCATGTCAGTTAGGCTCTCTTTAAAATCTCTTAGACATCTAGATGTCTCACTCAACAACCGAACACACACTTGACAAGACCTGTGTGTGTACCCAGACCTGTTGTCCAAGAAAGTCATACGCCTACCACTACCACCTCCAACCCCCCTTGGGGGGTTGAAGGTAGTAGTGGTAGGCGTATGACTTTCTTGGACAACAGGTCTGCTTGAATCTAGAATCACATCCTGGTGCAAGTGCTTCAAGTGACAGGATAGTAGTAATGGTAGTATATTATAGTGTCAATATTCCTTGAATAATTACCCCTCAAACTGTGATGTCAGTTGTTGAACTTGAAACTGACAGAAAAAAAAATATTGCTGTGACCCATTTTGCTTCAAATGATTGCAACTGTGTTTGGGTATGGTTGCAGCCATTACCTTTTACCACTAAACCACTTTCAAAATGAAATTACGTGATGTTATGTGACTTCGAAGTTAAATTACATTTTTGCTTTACAACAAAAATTTAATGTGAGCATAATACTTGTAATCTCAATCATCCCAGACCAAAATATTTAGGAGGGCATTTTTTCGCTCTCCTTAATTCTTTCAGGAGGGCAGTAAGGAGAGCTAAAAAATCGCTCTCCTGAAATTGCCAAGCCTGAGACATATTTAGGGAGTTCAAAAGGCCCCAGATTTTAGCACTGTGGGTAATGAGAAAAAAAACCCAAATCTTCTGATCCCAAAGCTCACAAATTCTTCTATATTTGAGATATAACGTTTTGAAAGGATGGCTCACAAGTTTGTTCAAATCGAGTCCCTGACATCAAATTTAGGGATGTCATTGGGTCAGGATTCTAATAATGTAGCTAGTAGAACATTAGAACTGCTTCTTCTTTCAGACCACTCCTCCAACTGTTTTGTGGGGTTCTATCATAGATATGATATCTTTGTGGTTGTCAAGGGTAATATCTTACACGTTTGTTCATGTCACTCTTCTGGTGTCATATTTAGGTGTGTTACGGGCCCACAGAGATTTTACCATTGGAGTAATGGAGGACAGATTTAAAATAATCTCCTCTCAAATCACAACCCAAAAATGCTTCCAAGTTTGATACATCACACCCCTGAAAGAATGTTATACAAGTTCGTTCAAATTAAGCCTTTGGGGGCTATACTTAGGGGTATTGTTTTCCCACTCCACAGTTCCAGTTGCTTTCATGTTTGGCATATCACCCTTTGGGTGCATCAAGGCACCACCTGCAATGCATTAGCACTGCAGATGGTGCCTTCATGCACTTAAGGGAGATGTTAAATCGAGACCCTGATATTAAATTTAGGAGTGTCACGGGAACACACGTATTAGCGCTTCTTCATGTGTTTTAATGTTTGACAGATAAGGATAATTTACAGCTAGATTCATGTTTAGGGCGTCATGGGATTCCAGGTTTCAACATTATGGATCATCTAAAAACATTTTCTAAAATATCTCTCAAATTTAACCACCAAATATTCCCATATTTGGGGTTTTTTTTAGCTCATCTTGACAAAGTCAAGCTGAGCTAATCTCATCGCTCTCCGCCCGTCGTCCTTAGTCTGTCGTCCCTCGTCCGGCGTCCGTCGTCCGTCAACACCATGTTTTGGTCTTCTCCTTCAAAGCCACTGGGCCAATTCAAGTGAAAGTTTGTGTGAGTGATGGTCCCAAAGGAGCATTTCATTTTTGTTCAACTCAACATGCTCCGCCCCATAGGGAGGGAGTGGGGGAAAATGCTCCAAAATATTTTTAAAATCTTCTTCTCAAGAACCAGTGTGTACAATGACTTGATATTTGCTGTGAAGCTTCCATATGAGGTGTAGAATCAAGTTTGTTCAAACAAAGTTCGTGAAATAATATTTGGCTTTGTAATAGGAGGGGGTAAGATTTTTGGCCCCGCCCAAAATTTCTATTTTCTGAACCGATGGTCCGGTATGAACCAAATTTGGTTTGTGGTATTATTGGGTCATAAGTCGAGCTCGTTCCAATGAGGGGTCATAACCTATGTTTTGGAAGCAAAAAGTGAAAGTATAAAAAAATGAATGGCGTTTTTCTTGTAGGGTAAAAGATTAATGCAATATAACTCACCCTAAATAGGACAGATAACATAAATTCTCCCTACTGAAATTATGCAAACGTGATCCAGTTGTATTTTGTTTAGCCAATCAAATTGTCCAGTTTTGAAATTGACCAATGAAATTGACGGAAGGCTTTATCTATCACTGATTAATATGAAAACAAAATATCAAATGTTTCAAAGTGAACAAAACGGACGAGTCATATGATAAATTCCCATATTTGATATAGGGCTGTCGCGATTATTCGATTAGTCGACTAACCGTCGACTATTGAAGTAGTCGACGTTTTTTATTTTTAGTCGATCGTCGTTCATTTTCAAGGTGGTACACGTCTACTACACGTCGGGGCTAAATTGCATTGTTTTGGGAGGTGAATGATCAATGAAGGTGAATAACTTTAAATATCTAACCATAGTTAACATTCATATCCGGAAGACTGTACGACTGTCACGGACTGTGTAAGAAAGAACACTCACAGTTACTCGAGAAGAATAGATTCTTCTGAATTTCTCCAGTCTTGTACACACGAATGCACCCATTGGAAAACCCAAAGCGCGGAAGTGACAAAATTATGACGAAAGTCAGAACGTCAGATCACTTCTCAAAGTTCGGAACTTCAGACTAAGATCCAATTTTAACAACTGACGAGGGAATGCATAGATCTCAATGTTCAAAAGTTCGAGAAACTTATTGCAGAAAGGAAACATATGCAGGAACGTTCTTTGGTAAATTCATCGGCTTCAATCTAGTTCAAACTTGGACCCGCAGTCAGTAATATTATTTTTGGGGTTGGTACGTCCTACAGGACGTACCAACCCCCAAAATTATATTACGGACTGTAGCTCCAAGATTGGACTACATGTAGCTTCAGTCGGGACCGATTTGTTGTTCCCACAACCCCACTTCGCCTGAACACACTGGCGCCATTGTCATTTTCAGAGTTTTACGAACGGAAGAATGATTTGCTAAAAAATCATGGGAAGCGACTATTAATCGACTAACCGTCGATTACTGGTCACGATTAGTCGATTACAAAAAATGATAGTCGCGACAGCCCTAATTTGATATATAACCTCTTTATAAGGGTGATGTACAATCAAATCAACACCTGGAGTCATATTTAGTGGTGTCATGGTGCCCCAGTCTTTAAGACTTCACGTTTGACATAAGGGATACCAGTTTACAAGTTTACAAGTCATGCCTGGGTGTGTTGATGGGGCGTCCTAGTCCTACCACTTAGTAATTGGGGTGAGGGACGTTAAAAAGCGTGTTCTCAATATCGCCTGTGCAAGTAATTCCATGTTTTACAAATTACATATTTGTAATCAACATTTACAAATTAGACCAACGGGTACATTTTGAGCCCGCTGGTCCCATTCATTTCCACGCCACCCACCCAATAGCCCCTCTAACATGGCAGTAAGGGGAAAGCGTTGATAAAAAGTCGTCTCTCAACCCCTTCATTAGAATTGAACTCGTATATTAGGTATATTCTAAGCAACGGATCATTGTTTTCAAATTGTCTCTCTCTCTCTCTCTCTGTGTTTCCTTCCTTGTCTCCGTAACTGTGTATTTATGCATTTTTATAATCACGTGCTATATTTGTTTAAGTAGCACACTGCCCAACATATTTAGTGGTATACTTCCAGTGCCACCTGATTAATACATTGGTCTATTTTGGTATCTCAGTGTCCATATTAAACATATTTAGTGGTATACTGACAGTGCCACCTGATTAATACATTGGTCTATTTTTGGTATCTCATTATCCATATTTTTTAACATGGATACAAGAAGACAACTTTCAATTCTGAAAGTTAGGATTTGTGAAAATGAAATCGTATTTTGAACATCTGATCAACTGGCATCATTCAATTAACCGTGTCCTTTAATGCTAACTGAAAATCCCCAGTACTGTGAAAATATAAGTTATCTCCCCCTACATGTATGATATATGGAGATTTAATTCCTGGATGTCGGTTTTTAAACACCGAGCCGCAGGTGAGGTGTTTAAATGAGACATCCAGGTATTAAATCTCCATATACCATACATGGTGACGGAGATAACCTTTTTGTCCCGTTTGAAACACAATTGAAACATAGCCTCACGTTCCGCAATCAGTTGGAACAAACGCAGAAGACAACAGATAGAGTTACATCCCTTGGGTCGATAAGGAAACGAGTAAACATAATTTTGTTGAAATTATGGAAAGGGAAGCAAATATAAAGAACGCCGAAGTAAAATACTTTATATATCACTGAAAGACTAGATCGGATATGAATATACATAAATGGGGACTCAGTCCCACGCCAGACATACATGTACAATATTAACAAAACTATACACAACATAGAACAGACAAGACTCAGACATCATCATTCTCATATCCGATCAAAATATCTTTCAAACTAAAAGGAAACGGCAGTTACGGAAGTAAATAATCTCTTAGTGACAGACAACCAATCAGAACGTAGAGTCTGCAGTTGGGAGTTCAAACATTTGGTCCCACATTCGCAAGTACCCGTCCATAAATATCTCATTTGAATGAAGAATACAAATGAAAACCATATCGTCCCTCGTGTTCCTACTGGCAGCCTACTGACACATAGAACACATTGCAACTAAGGGATGATATTTGCTCTTATTTTATTTTTCTCAAGTTGTTTCATTTAATTATTCAACTGTTTCATTCATAACGGCGAAATATGATGGAATTGTCGGAAATCTGATGATATTTGTGACTATTTTCATGTTTTTTGGTTCGATTTTTATATCGAGTCAAGGAAAAGCGGAAAGCTTTCATTTAAACCATATACCCCCGATGTTTCGCGTACGCTTAAACCCCGAATGTTGCACGCTCACATATACCTTGAATGATGGATGCACCCTTTGCCATGGCTATTTGTCCAAGGCATTCTGACCAGTCAAGAGGCCGAATTTATCGGGATATAGGGACAAGAGTATATAAACCACAAACTTTCAGAAAACTCATCATATTTTGCAGACGTTTTTCAACGCACCTGTAAAGAGTGTGGGCAAATAATACTGCATATGGAGACCATAAAAAAGTAGAATTCCTTAACATGGGGTGTGGGGGGCTACTATATATATACTATTCTGTAAGTAGGTTATCTACTGGCCCTCCCACAGATTGGAGCCCACCACTCTGGGTTGAGGAGGGGCAGTAGATAGCAAGGCTAGGGTGTAACCAAGAAACCATACAATAGAAGAAGAGAGTTCCCAGACAGGGAGTAAGGCCTCACCGATGAGGGGCAGTAGCCTCCGCTGGCCCACGGGCTCCCTTGGCGCCACCCCTGCAAAGAGGCGAATATGTCTTGTTCGCATTGTTACATTTTCTCCCTTATTGACTCGTGCGGTGGGCGAGTATTTAACCCTTTACCTAACATGAAAAGCAGACGACATTTGCAAAAAAAAATTCTTGAATAATTAATTTTTTTCATTTTTTGTCTCAAAAACATAGGTTATGACCCCTCGTTGGAACGAGCTCGACGAGCTCGTTCCAACGAGGGGTCATAACCTATGTTTTTGAGACAAAAAATGAAAATATTTTGAAAATTAATTGGCGATTTTTGAGAATAGCGCTGGCCGGTTTTGGCCGTTACGTTGGGTAAAGGGTTAAATCTATAATGGAAAGAAAAAGGAAACGACATCGAAAAATAGGAAACTTCCTCACAAAAGAAGGAATGTTGTTTAATTCAATCATAAGAGGAAATGATTGCTTTCATGGGAGATATTTTCACAATGAACGATTTGAAATATTTTCACATATGCTATAATGTTAAAAAATTGTTTAATTCATAACGTTATGAAGGTTGGATCCATGCTTGCAACCAACATTATACGTTATTGTGATGAATTGACGGTAACATGGTCTGAGGTTTGTGGCTCGGAGCTTATGTTCAACCTCGACGCTTCGCTTTACCGTCAACTCATCACAATAACGTACATGTTCCAGCAAGACACTACCCGTAGCCCAAAACCTACACCGTGAAACACGAGAGGCTTATTTACTAAACTTGTGATCGTTAAAAGTTGCCTTGTTCACGGCAACTTTTAACAACCACAGGTTTAGTAAATAAACCTCTCGTGCGCACCATGACGGCACTGGATAAATAATCATTAAACCAGATAAACTCATTCCATCTTAGTTCATACCGTGAATCGGTTTGTAATTTAAATAACACTTTATCCGGAACACTGTCTGCTGCACGTGTAAAAAATCCAAAAACTGAATCGGCTTGGCATTGCTATTCACTCCGTTGATGAAGCAATTACGAAACAGGCGACGTCATTTCAAATATTTCGCGTTGTGACGTCAGACGGTAACAATTGCTACTAGAGCCGTAAACATAAAAGAAACTACGCTAGCTTTCATCCAATCAGAGGGCGAGGATTTTAGTCTTGTTGGAGCATACAAATTTCTGGGAAATAGTACACGATACACGTAAGTTACAAGCCGCGGAGGAACAAGCTCTGGCATAACATGTGTTGGTAAAGATATTGTTGGCCTAATCTCTCGCTCCCTCTCTCTATTTCTTTCAACTATTTCTGGGGGAAATTTCAAAGGGGTGGGGGAGGGCGGGCGGGCGGGCGGGCGGGCGGGGGTCATCTGTGCCCTACACACCAAGTCAACATTTTGTACCGTTTTATTTCAGATTCAAAGTACCCAGGACAGTTCAGCCCCAGATATGACTTGTACACTCCAGCAACCACGAGTCAGCACACCACCACTCCATTCGAAGGACAACTATGTTTTCAAGAAAAACAAGAGAGAAACCAAGCTTTATATCCAAGCTATCAGCCGCAATATTTTCCCGGACAAGTTCCATATTCATCGACATATCCATCTCCACCAGTGACACCAACCGCATTATCCATTGGCCCAGTGGACTCCGACGATAAAAAGTCAACTGATACTCAAGTTCAATGTGATATGATATCAGACGCTAATAATTGACTTCATAGAGTTGTCTAGTCATACTTTGCTAGTGGCGGGCTAAAGGGCATGAGAGATGCTATTTTCCATCCCGCACCTTTTGATCAGAAAAATACTTATTGAGTTTTAAATAAACATTTAATTATTATTATTATTATTTAATCCTTTCATTAAAACGGAGAGCAGGCAACTCTTATCCCCAAAACTCATGGATTAAATATAAACATAGCTTATTAAACTTCACAAGGTGATAGTCCCAATGAAGGGTCATAAGCTGTTTTGGGGGCAAAATGTAAAGGAAAAAAAATAATTAGTGCCTACAAGCCCCACACACTTTAATTTTAGCTCCGCTGTATTGTACAAGACTCTTACCAAATATATACCGTGGCAGAGGATCCAACAGCCCACAACACTGGGATAGCGACGGGTCGACCTATTCAGACGGCCCCGGAAGGGGCGTCGTAGTCACGTGACCCAGCAACGTCGTGTTTGGTTGTCATGATAGCCCGTGTGAACGGCCATGTTGTGACGTCATCTCTGTAGTGATACATGGTGTCAGGATGCATAGAAGTCCATTCTTTTTATTGGAGGCCCCATCTTGGTTTCTGTAGTGGCATGTGGTTACTATGTAACCGAAAGACCTACAACAGGGTGGGGGTTGTGTTCTGAGGGTGCGTTCAACTTGAATTGGAGTAAATATAATCTAATTATCCAAATATACCCGACAATCACTTCATATTACCAATACCCACCCACCCCCACCCCAAACTACCGAAACGGACTTAATTTGGCTCGGATTCCCCCAGAATCTTCATTTACGAGTATCACCCAGTACTACAAGATTCTGTGTATAAGAGTAACTTTACCGGTTCAGATTTCTTCATAATCCTCGTTTTCAACTTATCCTGATCTGGGTTAGACTGCTGAGATAGTCAACATAGGGTCAGTGATATGCAAAACAGGTCAAGGAATAGAAGAATAAGCCACAAAATAAGATCAGGATAGGTAGAAAACGAGAATCCTGAAGACACCGAACCAGTACGGTTACTCATATACAATGGAACGCCCCCTATAGCACTATGTGCTACTCTAATAAGTCCGATTTGGGGTGATTGTCGGGTCTAGTTGGCTAATTAGATTTACTGTTATTCAACCAAAAGCACCATCAGAACACACCTCCATCCTGTTGTAAATCACTGGGTCACATATCTACCACGTGGCACCATAACAACCATGATAGCGGCCTCCAGTAAACAAAATGGACGACGAAAACACCTATCATCCTAACAAAACGCGCTGAGCATGAGCACTGACACCACGTATCACTATGGACATTACGTCACAACATTACCTCACACGTGGGCTATTATGACAACCAAACTTGAATATGACGTCATTTCCGGGGTTCACCGCGGCTTCCATCAGAATTGGGTCGATCCATCGCTATTCGACTACTGGCGCGGTTAGAGAGAATCATTTTTTTTTTGAGTTCTCACCTTGTTGTAAAACAAGGACTGACATAGATTACACGACATCAGGGAAATGGGTGAACTGAAACCAAAATCATTGAACATAAATTTGACAATTTGACATACTGATTCGTTACGTCAACATTATAATCAGCTGGAAGGTGTTCGATCGAGATGAATACTCACACCTCTAAGTGCGCGGCCTAGACTTGTATTTGAGCAAAAACGCTAACTGACAGGGTTGCCCTCGTCAATGAGAAGTGATACTACGACCCATATCTATTCCCTGAAGCAATATGTACATGTATATGCTTGCACACTGATTGTAGATGCAAATGTATGAATCGTAGACAATACTGGAGCTGAAACGGTTAACCGATTAATCGATTAATCAATGATCAACATCTTGGTCGATCCAAAACATAATTGACCGATTATCCGTTACTTTTGAACAACTGGTTTATATGGGTTAACAAAGGAACAAACTTGCTCCAAAACTGGCAAACATTGTCACACTGACTCACATCAATTATATGAGACAGAGTAAAATATGCAAGTTACTTGTTGACATACTTGTTTACTTGCATATATTCATCATACTGTATCAGTAGCTGGAAATGGTCATTCTTAACCCTTTAACCACTGCGGTTAGCAGACGATACTTGCAAAATAATGTTTAAATAAATTCATGAATTACTCAAAATTTTCAATTTTGTCTCAGAAACATAGCTTATGATCCCGCATTGGAACGAGCTCAACGAGCTCGTTCCAATGAGGGGTCATAAGCTATTTTTTGAGACAACAATTGAAAACATAATAAATTTGAATGGAGATTTTTGTATATAGGTCTAGTCGGTTTTGTTTGTTACGTTGGGTAAAGGGTTCATGCTGTAAATCATCAACGGTATGGCAGTCATTCAAATATCTATTTGGACAAGTGATTAATCGCTTAACCAAGGTTAATCCACGTGATTAATCGATCAAGAAAACCCCTTAACCGTTTCAGCTCTACTTTGTGGCCTGTAACCTTCAATATGGACCTTTGCATCCTACCCCAAAAATTGTTCTAATCTTTCTAAATACTACTCCCATAGAAGATTGGGCAAAGAAAGATGTGGTCATGTTTTTAAGGAGCCCCATAAACGTACACATACATTCCTGACTTATATCATCACGAAACTCGGCTTTCGATAAAGTTAGCTCCCTTGAAATTATAAGAAGCACAAGGAAGGTCCATTGAAGAAGCAAGTAATCGCGGAGAAAACACCTATGTCTTGTGACATCGGTAAAAAATAAAGCCCTGTATCCCTTTTTACTTTTAATATGCAAAAAAAACGTTTTTTTTTTAAACAACAAAAGGAAAGTTTACTTTTCACGGCAGTAGTATGTCTCGGGCTTTTCACCTCCTAGTTGGGGGACCTCGGAAGTGACGTCATGTCACGTGACCCAGTGGCGCCATGTTGTGTTGTCATGGTAACCCGCGTGAGCACATGTTGTTGGGGTGATGCGTGTTTCCGTCGTCCATTTTGTATACTGGATGCCGCCATCTTGGTTTCTATGGTAGCACGTGGTTGCTATGTTACCCAAAGGCCTACAACAAGACAGGGGTATGTTCGGAGGGTGTGTCCGATTAAATCGGAGTAATTTCCCGATTCGTAGAATTACCACAAACAACCCGACAAGTTTTACTATTTCGAATTCTTTAAGAATTCTCTGCTTCTATCTATCTATGCAATAGTTTTCGTCTACCAGACCACGTTCCTTGTGTCCTGGAGTATACGCCAGTAGAGTAGAAGGGCCTATCAACTGGAACAGCTTTGCTTATTTTTGCAAAATTTAGCTGTTCTGGTCTGTTCTTATTAGTTCTGACCCTATTCCGAGTACTCTTGTAGTTTCCTTTATCTAGATCATTTATATAGATTATAACTAACCAATCAGATTACTTGATTTCCCATAATCTCTATGCCGAGTTATCTCTCCTTATGTGAAGTCCTATCCGATTCTCATCACCTCTATATCCAATGGCCATATCCCATGGAATCCTTTTTTGTGAAACGTCTCTGGTTATGGAATCCCCTTTTAGTCGTATGAGGCCATGGGGGCTACGTAAAAACCCTCAATGAGGCCTCATTTATTATCCCCCATAGCCTCATTTTATTTTGAGGTCGGGGGGGGGTATGAAAAACCCTCAATGAGGCCTTATTTAATACGACTCTTAGCCTCATTTCAGTATTTGAGGATACCTACGGCCTGGTATTGTATTATTTGAGGATACCTATCGAGGATACTCTCTGGGGATCCCTTTTTTGTCGTATGAGGCCATGAGGGCTATGTAAAAGCCCTCAATGAGGCCTCATTTATTATCCCTCTTAGCCTTATTTTCTTTTGAGGGCATGATGGCCATAAAAAAACCAATGAGGCCTCATTTACCACGACTCTTAGCCTCATATCAGTATTTGAGGATACCTATGTCCTGGTATTGTATTATTTGAGGATACCTATCGAGGACACCTTTTGGAGAATCCCTTTTTTATCGTATGAGGCCATGAGGGCCATGAGTAATCCCACAATGATGTCTAATGTAGTCTTACCAACGGCTTCCATCTTGTCGCCAAAGCTCCAAGGCCACTACTGGTCTTTGATCTGTCTGTCCTATCATTAGTTTCTACAACAGTCTTGTTCCATTGCGGCCTTGTATCAGTACTATTGACCAAACTATCATCCATTAATATTGACTTGTATCACTACTTCCTAGCTATACCTTCGCTCAGGCTTTCAAAATTTTCAGTCAGATTTCCTCTGTATACATATAAGGCATTCTGTAATTGAGATTCCTATCCGAATCCGTAAAATTTGGATTCCGTGTTACCATGACAACACAACATAGCGCCACTGGGTCACGTGACATGACGTCACTTCCGAGGTCCCCCACCGAGGAGGTGAAAAGCCCGAGACATACTACTCACAGCATGGTAATTGGAAGCAACTAGCTCACAGATATCCGCCATTAAGAATATCTGTCAGTATCTCCCAACACTAAGCGTCCACTTTGGTTCTTTGTTTAGCGAATGTGTTTTTACAGTAATTTGCAAATTTGTATTCTTCCCAGGAAACAAAATAGCAAATATCACCTCCTACACTTTTATACTAATGGAAAGGACAGTGTCTCTATTATTGTGTCCGCCCGTCGTCCGTCCGGCGTGAACTTTACATTATCGACTTCTCATAAACCACTGGACCAAATTGAACCCAATTTTATATAGATGTTCCTTATCATATGCCAATCAGGTTTGTTCAAATAAAGTTGCCACGCCCACCGGGGGCACCACAATGGTCATTACTCTAATAGCACTCATAAATTGTTTTCCAAAATCATATTCTCCAGAACCATCAATTAGAATGTTCTGATATTTGGTATATAACATCTCCAAGGGGGTCAGATTCACGTCTGTTCAAATCGAGTCCCCAAGTTAATATTTGGTCTCCCTATGCGAGACCGAATTTTAACTTAGTGCAAAATGAGGAAATGTCTTTAAAAATCGTCTTCTTCAGATCCAAAATCCTTTCATATTTGGTATACGTCGTCTCTGGGAGGGTCAGATTCGTGTTTGTTAAAATCGGGTACCCGGGTTAATATTTTGGCACTTTATTGGAGCCCAAAGTTTAAGTTAGTGCAATGTGAGGACATGTCTTTAGAAACCTTCTTCAGATCCACCAGTCAGATTTCTTTCATATTTGGTTTATAACATATCAAGGGGGATTAGATTCAAGTTCGTTCAATTTGAGTCCCTGACTTAATATATGGGCTCTATATGAGGGGAGAGGAGGGGACAGGGGATCAGATTAGGTTCCGGTTTGTTCAAACCCATTCCTTGATGTTTTCCATAAAAATTGCCTTGCACGACTTCATTCCCTTGCAGTGTTGATGAACCATGTCTAACTGAATGTGACGCCAAATATTCTTTGAACCACTTTGTCAGATGAGCGATTAACCCTTTACCCAACGTAACGGCCAAAAACCGGCCAGCGCTATTCTCGAAAATCGACAATTAATTTTCAATATATTTTCATTTTTTGTCTCAAAAACATAGGTTATGACCCCTCGTTGGAACAAGCTCGTCGAGCTCGCTCCAACGAGGGGTCATAACCTATGTTTTTGAGGCAAAAATAAAAAACATTAGTTATTCGAGAATTTTTTGCAAGTGTCGTCTGCTTTTCATGTTAGCGAAAGGATTAAGGCCCCTTGGGGTCTTTTGTTTTTAAAATGGATTTCAATGAAACGACCAAACTGATTGTGGACAAAAAAATAAAAAGCCAGATTCTATATTTTTACAGTACACTACATGAAAATGCATTAAGTTTGTGAAATGATGCTCACATTGATAATACAAATTCGCTAACATTTCAAAATTTCAATCTTTGTGTAAAATCTCCACACCCTTAGTGTTAAATTTACTGACAGCTTTAGGAAATAAGGGGAGCTAACTTACCCGTACATCTCTTCCAATAACGAAATAAAGAAAGCCATACCCACATTACGAACATTGTCGGTGTGGGTAAAAATTGTGTGAGGAAAGCTTGGCTCTCTGTGTTTGTCTCTGTTCTACGGCAAGGTGGAATTAAAAAAACACACAATGTATTAAAGTGTTAGCTAAAAAGAAAAGAATATGATATTTTGTATTGTAATCCAGTTAAGGATTAATGACTTTTGGGTTATCACGTGTCAAGATTCAAAGGATGACCAACACCAGTAGGGATGAATTTGAGGTAATTACGAGACGAGGTACCTCAACCTCATCAGAGGGTTTCATGTGCCTTCCTGGGGAATATTTTTGAAAATGGAAGGACAGTCTGGCCCTCCGATGCTTTCTTTGCGCATGCCCACTTTGATTTTCACCCCAAATATTCCCGTACTTTTGTACAGACTCATTCAAATTTTGAAAAAGGAAAGCCAACTCGAAAAGGCTCACGCCTCATCGACGTACATGCTATAGTTGTATTCCCGGAGGGAGTATCCGCAATAACACATGGACACCACCCCCATCCCACCCCCACCCCACACAGAAGTGTGTTAGTGTTCCCGACTTTGTGAAACCTAGATAACAGTGTCTGCGTCTCCTCAAAGATTTCCTTTGTTTTTTCATTGTTTTTAGAAAGAAACCAACGGGTTGGGGTTTGTCTTCTCGATTGTTGTAGTGATTTGTTTGTCATAAAGAACGAAAAGAAAAAACAAGTCCTCATAACGGAGAAACCTAGATAACAGTGTCTGCGTCTCCTCAAAGATTTCCTTTGTTTTTTCATTGTTTTTAGAAAGAAACCAACGGGTTAGGGTTTGTCTTCTCGATTGTTGTTGTGATTTGTAGAACAAAAAGAAAAAACAAGTCCTCACAACGGAGAACGTGACATCCGTTACTTATTCCCAGTTCCTTATTCGACATTCGTTATAAACCGATTTCATCGGTTTTCGGATTTATCGGTTGATGACGAATGTCGAATAAGGGACTGGGAATAAATAACGGTTGTCACGCCTGTTCACAACGATAGCTAAATAAGACTGATGATGAGTGTGTGGGACAGTGGGTTAATAAAAATCGACGACTGGGTGCATATTTCAGACTTTGAACCTTTCAACTGGGCTTTACCTGGTCTTGTGGTGACAAACAGGATGACCAGTTTCAAAATGACTACAGAAACCGGTCTCTCCAATCGATTTAACACAGAAAAATCAAACTTTGAGAGAGAACCCATTTTTTCAGGGCTTAACCCTTTGACCAATAAAGACGATATCAAAATGTATTATTTTAAATATAATTTTTTCAAAAAATTTCAACAAAACCATATCATGTGACCCCTCGTTGGAACGAGCTCGACGAGCTCGTTCCAACGAGGGGTCACATGATATGGTTTTGTTGAAAGTTTTTGAAAAATAATATTTTTTCAACTACTGAATTTGCATATTACGCGGGCGGATGCGGCCGATTCGTTGGGTAAAGGGTTAATGTGGCTCGGATTCCCCCAAAATCCTCATTATACGTATATCGCTCAGTGCTACAAGGCGCGTCTCTTTGTATAAGAGTAACTTTGGTTCGGATTTCTTCAGAATCCTCGTTTTCTACCTATCCTAGTCTAGGTGCGACTGGTGAGATAGTCAAAATAGGGTCAGCAATTTCCAAAACAGGTCAAGGAGTAGAAGAATAAGCCACAGAATAGATCAGGATAGGTCGAAAACGAGGACCCTGAAGATATCCGAACCAGTTATGGGCCAGGTGGATACATGAACATATTACAGATAAGGGTGAGTGAGGGTGAGGATGTGACAGGGAGAGAGAAAGAGTAAGAGAGAGGGGTGGGCTTCTCCTTTCTGTCCCGTCAAATGAGGATATTAAGTGTTCGTTCCCGTCCGTCCGTACACACACACAAGCAAGAACATAAGGATAAGGGTGTATTAGTGACGGGGGTGGGGATAGATCGTCTCCTGAGTTCCAATGTGTTCTATGTGCTAACTGGCACATAGAACACATTGGAACTCAGAGGACAAGATGTCTGGACGTCAAAAACTTTACCTGAATAAAAAGTAGTTGGGCTAAACAAAGGTTCATTCCCTCCATTTCAGAAGAGAGAAAGAGTTACCCCCCCCCCCCCCCACCAGATCCCAGCCTCATTTTGCCCGTTAAGTCCCGCTGATGACTCGAAAGAGGGTCATTTCTTTAAGCGATTGATCTAAAAATTGGTTTGTCTTGTTTTAATTCGCTGCAGTGAAACTGTTACCCTGCAAAAATGCCAAGTTTGTTTTAAGTAGATAATAACACTTTATTGAATGGCTTATTGCATATTTTCTGTCTATATTATTTGGTTGTAGTTGGTTTTTTTTTTATCAATACCGTGATATCTTCCTCTTTGCTCATTTATCACGGACCTTACCATTGACCCAAAACATTTCACATAATATATCGTTTGTCCTTTTGAACAGCGAACCGTTCCATAATTCGTGGGTGGATGCTCAGAAGAAAAAGAAACTTGTGTTTAACGGTTCATTTGTTATGGTTTGTTTAACATTGATTACTGGGGATTGTGTTATACGTGCCTTTGTTGACAGAATCCTGTTGTGTGAGATAGTTTGGAAAGATCACTGCGAGGCCTTTCCAAAAGCCTTTGACATAACAACATATATTTCCTCGTGATGGAATGAACGTTAATGATGAGAGTGGTTGTTCTCCAGGCAGCACAAATCATCTTTGTCACACAGAGATAGAAACGTAACAGTTAAAAGCTAATTCATGATTATCGTCGTTGAATCAACACGGAATTTGGTTTGATTGGCTAAAATAAATGTTGGTTGATTTAGTTATATAAGCATTAACGGTAAGTTTGAATTGGGGTGCTATATACCTCCCAACCTTCATTTTGATGTATAATTTGTGTATATTTAATTTGAATTTAAGGAATATCAGAGTGGGTAATTTCAAAGTAAAGAAAAGTTCATTACTAAAATAGCTCCTTAAGGGCCTATATAAGTAATGAAATTTCGTTTATTTTGAAAATTCGCACCTCCGATATTCCTTCGATTCAAATTAAATATACACAAAAAGTGCATCAAAATGAAGGTTGGGATGTATAGAACACGAAACACACGTGTAATCAACTCATAGAGTCGACTGAAGGCACCACTGGTTCCTGGAAGTCTGTTGCCGTATTCGCATCAGAACTGATAATTTAATAATATTTCACGAAAACAGCTTGTGGCCAAATGTGCTTTACATATCCAAGAACAAAGCTAGGGGATCAAATTCTTCAAAACACGGCGACAGAGCTGCATTGGGGAAAATTCCAACGCCTTTGCTTTTGTTTACGTATGGGTATACTTTCGATTTCCGGCCGACGTCATCGGACAGAAAAAGCATGTAAAACAACGCCGTCTAAAATCAAATAATGAAAAAGATCGCCTTCATACAGTATACTGTTATTAGATAGAGATTGCACAGTTGCCATATTCAATGCAAGATATCATGATACCTGTTGAAATTTCTTAGAATTACGATTTTGTTTTTTTGATGGAAATTCTTGGTAACGAGTGATTTGCGCATGTCTGTCGAGCATGGAAACCATCTTCAATAAAAAATGCAGACAGTGTTGTCCTTTTCCAAAATGCAGACATGTCGCTATATTCGAAAGTGTTTTGAATGCCTAGCTTTGTTCTTGGATATATGAAGCACATTTGGCCACAAGTTGTTCTGATGAAATATTATTTTATTATCAGTTCTGGTGCGAATACGGTAGCAGACTTCCAGGAACCAGTTGTGCCTACAGTCGACTCTACGAGTTGATTACATATGTGTTTCGTGTTCTATACATCCCAACCTTCATTTTGATGTATAATTTGTGTATATTTAATCCGAATTTAAGGAATATGAGAGGTGAGAATTTCAAAATAAACAAAATTCCATTACTTATATAGGCCCTTAAGGGGTCGTCCGACGTAACTTTAGACATTTTTTGGATAATTTTCACAATGCCCTAAATACGAATTAAAGCGGTGAATAACGACATATTATATACCAAAATAATAACAAAAGTATACAAAACCCGAATTTATCCACTTTTCCAAACATATTTTTGATTTTTTGCTTTTGATGACAAGGAAATTGCCAGTCGCATACCTAACCGTCAGGATTAACAAGGAATAGATAGCGACAACACAAGTTTTTGCATTTTTTCCAGAAAACTAACCAATGTACGTATTTTAGGAAAGCTCTAGCACTGTTAAAACTACAACCAACATTTTTGGGGGGAACTGGAAAAAAAAAAAAAAAAATTCCATGTTTTTGGGTCGGGACGGCAGCTTTTTTTGTCTGTCAAAATCACTAAGTCCACACATGGATGTCATGCAGTTACTCTTTGCTCAAAATTTCATACTTTGAGATGTGGCAAGTGTGGTAACAGTTAATATTGCAATATATATTACCTGCATTAGAGAAGTATCTTCAGATCACCTGCCTGATATTCCTTCATGAGCTGGTATGTGTATATAGCGATGTCCCCTGAGTATTTTATATTGTACCAGTCTGGATATCCTGGAACCTGAAGTAAATGAGAATATAGGGTAACATATATCTCAAAAGCATTATGCAAACTGTTTTGCCATTGAAACAGGGTGGTTGTGAGGCTTGTGTCTTAAAATATACCATTATTTTCACTCACGAGGATATGGTTTATGTTCTGAATCAAATACAACACAACCATGTGTCAAAACTTTCAATGACAATGAACAAAATTTGAGATGAAAAAATGGGTTTATTAATATATTTAGCTAATAGTGTTCGAAAATGCTCTGATAACACAACAATATAAATATGAGTTCATATGGAATTGTTGTTCGGCAGGCAGATATTTGAAAGTTTGCAAAATCTATAATAGTTTGACTTCAGATAAATAACTGACAGAAAAGACACCAAACTGTACTCTTTCATCTGACATACTGAAGTTGAACCCTCACACCACACATGCACACACGCAATCTGATGTGTTAACAACACAAATTATGCTACTCTGTTGTATATATATATATATATGCACCATAACTAAAGGGACTGCACTATTTTCCACAACATGAAATATATTCACAGTATCTGTTAGCAGTACATCAAGTAGGTTAAGGTATTACATCAGCATTAGTCAATAAGCAGAGTTATTTATGTACATCAGTTGTTGATGAGCATGATTAGCTGTTTTTATTGCTCAGTGGCCAAGATAAAGTTAGTCCCCACCCCCCCCCCAAAAAAAATGGTTGACGTGAACAATGAGGGAGAATTTTGGCTGATCGGCGTGCCTGTAAATGCTCTCAGGTGCTAACAAAATGCTTGGAAATCGCTCCTAGAGCGCTGCAATATGAAATATTTTCCGTGTGTTGGGGGGGGGGGGTGCAGACCCCCACCCTCACCCCCACCCTCACCCCCACCCCATCTACGGGAGGGTACACCCCCTCCCGTACCCAACCCCTCCTCAGGCCTTCAGGAGATGCCTTCGGCATCTCAACCGAGGAATCCCCATGTAAAGCTCATTTCATCCTAGCAGAATGTCTCAAACAACCAGTTGGGCCGTTCCGTCATCTCTGCGTACATCTTAACATAATGCTAAAATAGTATCATTCTTTCTTTCTTTCTTCATATAATTGCTGCCTTCAACAGGTTGATGATTATACAATGAATTCAGGGGGTTGTGGGATGAATCTCTTCAGCTCCCCTCTATGCTACCACAGATAGATCTTTAGCATGCACAGGGTGTGTCTCTCCCTGCACAGAGGTCAGCCATTTTACGTCCCCACCCGATAGGACGGTACACTGTGGCAGCATCAACCCCGAAATTGATGCTGACAGAGGGTGTTTGGTCAGTACGGAACCTCTCCCCGACCGTGGATTAAATACACGAACATGGGTTACACACTTAAATTTGCAGGACTTATCTCCAGGTTGCGCAAATTTTTAACTCTGGTAGGCTTGTGGTAAACTGCTACCTTTCAGCTAGAAATGTGGGGCCGAATCTTCCAGGGCCGCATCGTTTTGGGGCAGATTCTACCTGGGGTCGAATCGCCATGTATCCCACTGTGGCAGGGTAGTTGCTTTTGATGAGCCATAAAACCATGAAATTGAAAACCAAAATGGAAATGAATATATTCACCATGTAGGGAATGGAATTATCTATCACATCGCCCGTGTGTTATTGGGAGTTATTGAATATTTGTTGACGTTTTCCATGCACGAAAATAGGCTATGTTTCGTTGATCAATACAAATATAAAAATTACAAACCTTGAAATATGACCCAATAAAAAATAAACAATGATGTTTAAAATATATTGTTAGTTATTTGTTTTCAAGGTATTCATCGTCTAAGTGTTTGCGTAATCACAATGGGAATCGATGGGGTCATTTGTTTATCTCAAAATGGTGGCCCCCATGACGCGATTCCAACAAAAAATTATTCATTTATCGGCGACAGAATATCAACTTATAGTCACTTAAATTTGTATTAAGCACTTTCTGTGAGTTTATATACATGTTATTCCTCAAACTTTTGTTTAGGTTTTCCGTACTTTGTTGAATTTTGGTCTATTACTGCTCATAAACTTACACGTTTTGCACTATGACAGATATCGTAACCGGAAGTGGCCAACCGTTGTTGTCGCTAGAATAGATCGGTAATTCGAATGTCTGAGTTGTAAATAAAAGACTCCACACTCCACACTCGGAGAAAACATATTTATCATTTCATCACGAACGTGGTGATAACAATCAGGGGAAAATGGATGACCACAAACGCTTGATTCTGTTCGGGCGACACGTTTGTTGTTGACAATGATGTGATCACGTGGGTTTGGGGCAAAGTTATGAAATGATGTGATTTCCCACGATATGAAATCCTCAAACATTTCACTGCTGTTTTTGAATCAGGCAGGCGATGTAATGTACAACTCACGATACATTCATAAGAAACTATTCAACTGACAATGTGATAATTGCGAGATACAGTCCGTAGCAGCGCTGTGGAGATCAAAATCTGTACAATGTGACGCAAGTGTCAGCAAGGGATTAATACGCCACCGATTCGAACTACTATTATTTGGTTGGTGACGATGATCAAAACATAAAGGTAGAAAATTATATTTGTAAACAAAAATATATTCACATCAACATACATTACTGTCCTCACAATTGTATATTTACGACAATATAATGTTACTGTCGCCGAGCTATATTAGTGACGTAAAGAAGGCTTGATGAAGTCTGCTACGAAAAAAGAATACCAATGTCAAGGAGAATTACCAGAAAGGTTTCTTCCTGTTCACCAAATATACTGAAATGTCGTACCATCGTAAATTTAAATATCTCCCTCGCACAACCACATTGTGTATAAGACGGATTAACGTCGATTTTGAGCGTTGTTAGCAACACAAGATTGCTAAAATCTATGTGAGGTGACACTGTGTGGCCAGAAATAGAAAAAATCCGCTAGGCGGACTAAATTTCAAATGAATTACCGAAATGAGACCACAACGTGTCATAAGTGTTCAGATAATTGAATATAATAACCAACACAATGAATTCGGATATTGTTCAAGCCGGTAACCCTTCGCCTGTAAAATTAGTATTGGTAAGCAGATCAGTTATTAATTCTTTAATCTCATGACAAAACAACACTCAAGTCTCCCCAAACAGCAACTATGGAAGGCCGATAGTTCCAAAACAAATGAAGCATACCAAATCATGTACATAAAGGAATTGGAAGCCAGGATTTCTAACTAAGTATAGCCGATTGGTGAGAGTATTCTGCATGCAGGACAGGTCATTTTTGTTGTTTTGGCCACACTTGAACATTCAAATGGCACTTGGCAGCTGTCATTGCTCATGCAACCAAAAATGGACACATATAACACTAAATAAGGAAGTTTGGCAGTTCACACTTTTTTGGTGTATCAATCTCATCGTAGTTTACCAATTTGATACAGATCTCATGCAAAATGGTACAGGATTGTGGGGGGGGGGGGGGGAGGGTATGGTCACAGCAGACTCACAAAAGCCACATTGGACTTTCTTCATTTTTCATTGATGCACTCTCCCATGACTCCATACTTATTCTTCTGAACTGTGTGGATATGACCCTTGGTGAACTTCATAAAAGATAAACAAACACAAGGAAAATGGCATCCCGTTTGAAATGTGGGCATCCCAAATTGAAATTGGTCTTGTGGTCTATTCCTTGCAAGAACGATAAAAAGACTTCTCCGAGTCTGTACTAGAAGGATTGCAGAATTGAACTATTCAACAAATTTAAGGTATTTTATTGTCTAAAATCTGGTCGGTTACTAATGCCATAGCAGACTTTCAGGCGGTGCTATCTACCATATGGCAGAAGTTTCATGGCAAATTCCAGTTTCCACATGTTCTATGTTTCATTCCAAACATTTTGGTATATAATTTATTGGGGTTATTCATTTTGGGGCTTTTTAGACTTGGAAGAAAATTTCCTGAAATTTGACCAAATTTGCTATATAAGTAAGAGAATTTTGTTTATTTTGAAATTCCCACCTCTGAGATTCCTTAAATTCAAATTAAATATACACAAATTATACATCAAAATGAAGATTGAGATGTGTAGAATACGAAACACATACGTCATCAACTCATAGTGTTGACAACAGGCACCACTGGTTCCTGGAAGTCTGCTACCGTATTCGTACCAGAACTGATAATACAATAATATTTCATGAGAACAACTTGTGGCCAAATGTGCTTCACATATCCAAGAACAAAGCTAGGCATTCAAAACACTTTAGGACGCAGCGATGGGACTGCATTTAGGAAAAGGACAATACTGTCTGCATTTTTTTTATTGAAGATGGATTCCATGCTCGACGGACATGCGCAAATCACTCGATACCACGAATTTTCATCGAAAAACAAAATCGTAAAGCGAAGAAATTTCAGCAGGTGTCATGATACCTTGCGTAGAATATAGCAACTGTGATTCTCATTATTTGATTTTAGATGGCGTTGAATATCGATGCTTTTTCCATCCGATGACGTTGACCGGAAATCGAAAGTAATTTACAGTGTCAGCAAAGGAGACCGTTTTGGAATTTACCACCATGCAGCTCTGTCGCTGTGTTTTGAAGAATTTTGTGCCCTAGCTTTGTTCTGGGATATGTGAAGCACATTTGGCCACAAGTTGTTCTCGTGAAATATTCTTTTATTGTCAGTTCTGGTACGAATATGGTAGTAGATTTCTAGGAACCAGTGGTACCTGCTGTTAACTCTATGAGTTGATTTAAAATATTTTTCGTGTTCTATACCTCCCAACTTCATTCTGATATATAGTTTGTGTACATTTATTGAATTTAAGGAATATCAGAGGTGGGAATTTCAGATTAAACAAAATTCCATTACTTATACAGTAGAGCCCACTTAATTGGATATCTCCTAATTGTATATCCCTGTTAACTGAATATAATTTCCCAACACAAAACCATTTACCATACCTCCAGTACAAATTTTACCTGTTAATTGAATATAGGTTATAGAGTAAACTCCTGTTAATTGAATAAAAAATCTTGTAACCTGTCGAGAAATTACCCTGACTCACCCCAGTTTTCCTTTGTTTTTGACCTATTTGGCCTCAGTACATTCAATATAGGCATTTAATCTATTATATCTTGTTTGACAGAGCTCATGGAGCTCTGTCAAACAAGAAATAATAGAATAAATGCTAAGTTTATCTCTAGGATACAGGAATGTGAGAATCCCTGTTAATGGAATACTCCTGTTAATTGAATAATTTTCATTGGCAAAGTGTCTATTCAATTAACAGGATTCCACTGTACATCACGTTAAATGACATAAGCATTATCGATAAGTTTGAATTTTATAATAATGGGAAATTTAGTTTGAAAATAGGTGACGTGTTATTTTCGAGGCTGTCAAAAATATTGAAAATGTTGGAATTATTCATTTTTTTATGGTAAACATTTCAAAGAATTGTTCAAAACATAGATGGACAACAACAAATCCCAAATTAGGCTAAAGAAAATTAATCTTTTGATTCTCAGGCAGCGGTGCATTCGTTTTTTTCGGCTCGCGTTCGTCATATTTATTTCGGAAGCAAAATTCAAAATATATAAAACTATCAGTGTGTGTGATTTTAGTGGTATCAGATCGCGATTTTTTTTATTAGGGTTTAACAACACATTAACAGCCAGGGTCATATCATGTCGGTGACAGTTTTACGGGCGAAGGGAGCCGGAGTACCCGGAGAGAACCACCGAGCAACGACGAGCAGCTGTCAGCTCTCCAACATCGTAATTCTGAACTCTGCACCGCGGCACAGGAAGGGTTAGATTGGTTGAAGACATGCGCACCATCGACGTGCAGTACGCCTTAGTGCACAGCGCCATCGTGCCTCCCATGGGGGCAATCGGGGTTAAGTGCCTTGCCCAAGGACACAACGCGGGAGCACGAATCAGTCGCTGAAATGGTCACCCATCCAACTACTAACCGCGCTCGACGTTGCTTAACTTCGGTGATCTGACGAGAACCGGTTACCGCGACGCCACCGCGCCCCGATCAGATCGCGATTTGCGATGCAATATGTCGTATACATTAATACATTATTGTTATATTATTGTTATTCTCTTCGCGAAATTCGACACAATTCTCAAATGAATATAGGAAATAAATATATTTATTTAACTGGTTGAGTGCTAAATTATTTTAGGCCACCAAAGTTTGTTCACATGTCTTTGCCTTGTTTCCATTTATTCAGTTAAAACTAGAAGTCCTGTCACGAGTAGTGCGCTTATCTAGGCTTAATTGCGCTTTGGAATTGCGCGCAATTGCCATATCGAATGGCATCCAAAGCACGACAGGTTCTCCAAGTCACTCATAGCAAACACATGCAATGTTTCTGCCAATGGACCTCCGGGTTACCCAGAGGTCCATTGGCTGAAACATTGCTTGTACACAGGCCATATGTACAGAATTTGATAGCTTTACTTGGGCTATAACGCGTACACTAACGCGCATATCAACGTGCTATTTGTGCGCATTTCATGACAGGACTTCTAGTTTTAACTGTAGGAGAGTGCCTGTGGACACTCTCCTATAAATTGTAACAAGGCAAAGCTTAACAGACTAAATAATGTCACTTTAAAGGTAATATGAAGCACAGCCAGTGAATTTGAAGCCTCTAAGTTGCAGTACCTGCACTTCCGAATATAGCCCAAATGTGGGCTTCCAGCACTCTACCAGTTAAGGTGCTATATAAGTAATAGACTTTTGTTTAATTTGAAATTCCCACAGCTGATATTCCTTAAATTCAAATTAAATATACTCAAATTATACATCAAAATGAAGGTTGAGATATTTAGAACACGAAACACATATATGTAATCAACTCAAAGAGTTGACAACAGGCACCACTGGTTCCTGGAAGTCTGCAACCGTATTTGTACCAGAGCTGATAATAAAATAATATTTCAGGAGAACAAGTTGTGGCCAAATGTCTTTCACATTTGGCCACAAGTTGTTCTCGTGAAATATTATTTTATTTTTTAAGGAATATCAGAGGTGGGAAGTTCAAAATAAACAAAATTCTATTACCTAAATAACCCATTAATTGGTTGAGGGCTAGATTATTTTTGGAAGTCTGAATTTGTTCATCAAAATTTGTTTATTCCAAATTATTGGAGAATGCCAACAGACACTCTCCAATAACTTGTAATAGAACACATTTGTATAAACAAACTATTATTTGCGTTTGACTGAATAGGAAACTTGGGTAAGGAAAACGTTGGCTTTTGCACTGCTACCCTCATTTTTAGCTTAACTTGACAAAGCTTTTGCCATCACGCATACGGAAGTCTGTTAGTCTGTGAGTCTGTTCACATTTTCCTTTAGCACAGGCTACACCCGACAGTTCTTGTCCGATCGTTACGAAATTTGATATGCAGGTTTGAGGACATGTCTAGATGAGAATGTCCCCTTTCAGTCTCGATTGGTCAACCGTGAAAGCTGCCCAATCCCAAACCCGAAAACGTTTAGCACAGTCTACAGGTCCTAGTTATGAATGGATTTCATTGTAACTTGGTAGGATGACTCTGAATGATGTCTAAATGAGAACGTCTCCTTTTGGTCATGATCTGTCAACCGTGACAGCTGCCCAAGCCCGAAACCCGATCAATTTTATCACAGTCTACAGGTCACATTTAATATAGAGGGATTTCGTTGTAACTTGGTAGGATGACTCCGTCAATTGTGACGGCTACAGGGGCCCGAAACATTTAGCACAGTCTAAGGGTGGTATTGGTGAAGGGATTCCATTGTAACTTGGTAGGATGACTCAGTGTAATGTCTAGATAATGACGTCCCATTTTGGTTGCAATCGGTCTACAGTGATGGCTGCACGGGCCCGAGGCCCGGAAACCTTTAGCAGTCTCCAAGCCTTATTTATGAAGGGATTTCATTGTAACTTGGTACGATGACTCGGTATCATGAGAACGTCCGCTTTCAGTCGACTATGACGGCGATGGGGCCCGAAGCCCGAAAACCTTTAGCACAGTTTACAGGTCGCATTTGTGAAGGGATTTTATTGTAGCTTGGTATGATGACTCTATATAATGTCCAGATGAGAACGTCCCCTTTTGGTCGCAGTCTGTCAACCGTGATGACTGCCCAAGCCGGAAACTCGAAAACCTTCAGCACAGTTTACAGGTCACATTTATGAAGAAATTTCATTGTAACTTTGTAGGATGACTCAGTATAATGTCTGGATGAGAACGTCGTATTTTGGCCATGATCGGTCAGCCGTGATGGCCGCACAGGCCTGTAACCTTGATTTGTTTAGCACAGTCCACAGTTCATCTTTATAAAGTGATTTAATTGTAACTTGGAAGGATAACTCGATATGATGTCTAGATGAGACTTTCCTATTCTGGTAGCGATCAGTCAACCATTACCGCCAAGTTGTCACGCGACCTTGATTCATTTAGTACTATCTACAGGTTTCTTTTAATTTAACTTTGTAGGGTAACTTGGTATGATATCTAGATGAGTTTGTCCCAGTTTGGTCATGATTCCAAGATTTCTTAAGCAAAGTGAACAAGTTATATGTAACTTACATATGTAACTTGATAGGATGACTCGTTTTGGAATAATTCCACTGTAACTCGGTAACTTTGGTTGACATACATTAACTGCGAGGGCCACATTAACCCACCCCTCAATTCTTTAGTACAGTCTACACCTCAAATTAATTCTACACCTCAAATTAATTCTATTGAAAACATAGCACACAGGGAGCAGAAATTAACATTTTCTCAATTATCACATTTCTTGTCGTATTCCATAGTCCTTTCATAAACGTTGAGCATTATCCTTTTCATCAAACACAACACATAGTCAAGTTAAGCTACAGTGTCATTGACACTTTCATTTTGAGAGACATGATTTGGCTTGAAGCACTAACCAATACTAAAACACATTATTTTTGATTTCCGTTTTATTCTATATTGATTTTGTGTTGTATGATGACTGTTACAAAACAAAACAAAACAAAGAAAACTATCGGTGAAATCAACATGGAAACTCTTGTATTTAATTTTAGGGTCTCAGAACTGGATTCTCGGCATCGACGACTTTTCTACCAGGAATAAAAAATAAAAATAAAAACCACCCTAACTCATTCGTTTTTTTTTTTAGATGCCAGAGAAACAATTATTTAATTTTGTTTGGCATTATTTTGTTTAGATTTTTGACGATATGGAAAATAACCCGTCACCTATTTTCAAGCTAACTTTCCATTACTTATATAGCACCTTAAGAATGTAATGTCCAATATTAAGGCTATATTCAGTTCAGCCTTGGACACAAGTTGTTCTCTTGAAATATTATACTATCAGTTATTTATATTTATTTATTTATTAGTGTTTAAGGTCACATATTTCTGCACAATGGCTAATCATGACTTCGACCGTTTTACGGGTGAAGGAACCCGGAGTACCCGGAGAGAACCACCGAGCAACGACGAGCAACTGTCAGCTCCTCAGCATACTAACTCCACACAAGCAGGGTTAGCATTGGTTGAAGACCGTGTACCATCGACGTGCAGTACGCCTTAGTACACAACGTCACCGTGCCCCCACATGGGCAATGGGGGTGTTTAGCTGTTTTGTAGTGGTAACTTTCTTCTTACTTGGAAATGGTATCGTTCTCTTGTCGTCAGGTTGATTCATAGTTTGAGTAGTAACTTCATTCTTCTGAACATCTTTCTTTATTGGAGCTCGCATCGTTCTCGTGTCTTCAGACTGATTTGTAGTTTGAGTAGTAACTTCATTCTTCTGAACATCTTTCTTTATTGGAGCTCGCATCGTTCGCGTGTCTTCAGACTGATTTGTAGTTTGAGTAGTAACTTCATTCTTCTGAACATCTTTCTTTATTGGAGCTCGCATCGTTCTCGTGTCTTCAGACTGATTTGTAGTTTGAGTAGTAACTTCATTCGTCTGAACATCTTTCTTTATTGGAGCTCGCATCGTTCTCGTGTCTTCAGACTGATTTGTAGTTTGAGTAGTAACTTCATTCGTCTGAACATCTTTCTTTATTGGAGCTCGCATCGTTCTCGTGTCTTCAGACTGATTTGTAGTTTGAGTAGTAACTTCATTCGTCTGAACATCTTTCTTTATTGGAGCTCGCATCGTTCTCGTGTCTTCAGACTGATTTGTAGTTTGAGTAGTAACTTCATTCGTCTGAACATCTTTCTTTATTGGAGCTCGCATCGTTCTCGTGTCTTCAGACTGATTTGTAGTTTGAGTAGTAACTTCATTCTTCTGAACATCTTTCTTTATTGGAGCTCGCATCGTTCTCGTGTCTTCAGACTGATTTGTAGTTTGAGTAGTAACTTCATTCGTCTGAACATCTTTCTTTATTGGAGCTCGCATCGTTCTCGTGTCTTCAGACTGATTTGTAGTTTGAGTAGTAACTTCATTCTTCTGAACATCTTTCTTTATTGGAGCTCGCATCGTTCTCGTGTCTTCAGACTGATTTGTAGTTTGAGTAGTAACTTCATTCGTCTGAACATCTTTCTTTATTGGAGCTCGCATCATTCTCGTGTCTTCATACTGATTTGTAGTTTGAGTAGTAACTTCATTCGTCTGAACATCTTTCTTTATTGGAGCTCGCATCGTTCTCGTGTCTTCAGACTGATTTGTAGTTTGAGTAGTAACTTCACTCTTCTGAACATCTTTCTTTATTGGAGCTCGCATCGTTCTCGTGTCTTCAGACTGATTTGTAGTTTGAGTAGTAACTTCATTCGTCTGAACATCTTTCTTTATTGGAGCTCGCATCGTTCTCGTGTCTTCAGACTGATTTGTAGTTTGAGTAGTAACTTCATTCTTCTGAACATCTTTCTTTATTGGAGCTCGCATCGTTCTCGTGTCTTCAGACTGATTTGTAGTTTGAGTAGTAACTTCATTCTTCTGAACATCTTTCTTTATTGGAGCTCGCATCGTTCTCGTGTCTTCAGACTGATTTGTAGTTTGAGTAGTAACTTCATTCGTCTGAACATCTTTCTTTATTGGAGCTCGCATCGTTCTCGTGTCTTCAGACTGATTTGTAGTTTGAGTAGTAACTTCATTCTTCTGAACATCTTTCTTTATTGGAGCTCGCATCGTTCTCGTGTCTTCAGACTGATTTGTAGTTTGAGTAGTAACTTCATTCGTCTGAACATCTTTCTTTATTGGAGCTCGCATCGTTCTCGTGTCTTCAGACTGATTTGTAGTTTGAGTAGTAACTTCATTCGTCTGAACATCTTTCTTTATTGGAGCTCGCATCATTCTCGTGTCTTCAGACTGATTTGTAGTTTGAGTAGTAACTTCATTCTTCTGAACATCTTTCTTTATTGGAGCTCGCATCGTTCTCGTGTCTTCAGACTGATTTGTAGTTTGAGTAGTAACTTCATTCTTCTGAACATCTTTCTTTATTGGAGCTCGCATCGTTCTCGTGTCTTCAGACTGATTTGTAGTTTGAGTAGTAACTTCATTCTTCTGAACATCTTTCTTTATTGGAGCTCGCATCGTTCTCGTGTCTTCAGACTGATTTGTAGTTTGAGTAGTAACTTCATTCGTCTGAACATCTTTCTTTATTGGAGCTCGCATCGTTCTCGTGTCTTCAGACTGATTTGTAGTTTGAGTAGTAACTTCATTCTTCTGAACATCTTTCTTTATTGGAGCTCGCATCGTTCTCGTGTCTTCATACTGATTTGTAGTTTGAGTAGTAACTTCATTCGTCTGAACATCTTTCTTTATTGGAGCTCGCATCGTTCTCGTGTCTTCAGACTGATTTGTAGTTTGAGTAGTAACTTCATTCTTCTGAACATCTTTCTTTATTGGAGCTCGCATCGTTCTCGTGTCTTCAGACTGATTTGTAGTTTGAGTAGTAACTTCATTCGTCTGAACATCTTTCTTTATTGGAGCTCGCATCGTTCTCGTGTCTTCAGACTGATTTGTAGTTTGAGTAGTAACTTCATTCGTCTGAACATCTTTCTTTATTGGAGCTCGCATCGTTCTCGTGTCTTCAGACTGATTTGTAGTTTGAGTAGTAACTTCATTCTTCTGAACATCTTTCTTTATTGGAGCTCGCATCGTTCTCGTGTCTTCAGACTGATTTGTAGTTTGAGTAGTAACTTCATTCTTCTGAACATCTTTCTTTATTGGAGCTCGCATCGTTCTCGTGTCTTCAGACTGATTTGTAGTTTGAGTAGTAACTTCATTCGTCTGAACATCTTTCTTTATTGGAGCTCGCATCGTTCTCGTGTCTTCAGACTGATTTGTAGTTTGAGTAGTAACTTCATTCTTCTGAACATCTTTCTTTATTGGAGCTCGCATCGTTCTCGTGTCTTCAGACTGATTTGTAGTTTGAGTAGTAACTTCATTCGTCTGAACATCTTTCTTTATTGGAGCTCGCATCGTTCTCGTGTCTTCAGACTGATTTGTAGTTTGAGTAGTAACTTCATTCTTCTGAACATCTTTCTTTATTGGAGCTCGCATCGTTCTCGTGTCTTCAGACTGATTTGTAGTTTGAGTAGTAACTTCATTCTTCTGAACATCTTTCTTTATTGGAGCTCGCATCGTTCTCGTGTCTTCAGACTAATTTGTAGTTTGAGTAGTAACTTCATTCTTCTGAACATCTTTCTTTATTGGAGCTCGCATCGTTCTCGTGTCTTCAGACTGATTTGTAGTTTGAGTAGTAACTTCATTCGTCTGAACATCTTTCTTTATTGGAGCTCGCATCGTTCTCGTGTCTTCAGACTGATTTGTAGTTTGAGTAGTAACTTCATTCTTCTGAACATCTTTCTTTATTGGAGCTCGCATCGTTCTCGTGTCTTCAGACTGATTTGTAGTTTGAGTAGTAACTTCATTCTTCTGAACATCTTTCTTTATTGGAGCTCGCATCGTTCTCGTGTCTTCAGACTGATTTGTAGTTTGAGTAGTAACTTCATTCGTCTGAACATCTTTCTTTATTGGAGCTCGCATCGTTCTCGTGTCTTCAGACTGATTTGTAGTTTGAGTAGTAACTTCATTCTTCTGAACATCTTTCTTTATTGGAGCTCGCATCGTTCTCGTGTCTTCAGACTGATTTGTAGTTTGAGTAGTAACTTCATTCTTCTGAACATCTTTCTTTATTGGAGCTCGCATCGTTCTCGTGTCTTCAGACTGATTTGTAGTTTGAGTAGTAACTTCATTCTTCTGAACATCTTTCTTTATTGGAGCTCGCATCGTTCTCGTGTCTTCAGACTGATTTGTAGTTTGAGTAGTAACTTCATTCGTCTGAACATCTTTCTTTATTGGAGCTCGCATCGTTCTCGTGTCTTCAGACTGATTTGTAGTTTGAGTAGTAACTTCATTCTTCTGAACATCTTTCTTTATTGGAGCTCGCATCGTTCTCGTGTCTTCAGACTGATTTGTAGTTTGAGTAGTAACTTCATTCTTCTGAACATCTTTCTTTATTGGAGCTCGCATCGTTCTCGTGTCTTCAGACTGATTTGTAGTTTGAGTAGTAACTTCATTCGTCTGAACATCTTTCTTTATTGGAGCTCGCATCGTTCTCGTGTCTTCAGACTGATTTGTAGTTTGAGTAGTAACTTCATTCGTCTGAACATCTTTCTTTATTGGAGCTCGCATCGTTCTCGTGTCTTCAGACTGATTTGTAGTTTGAGTAGTAACTTCATTCGTCTGAACATCTTTCTTTATTGGAGCTCGCATCGTTCTCGTGTCTTCAGACTGATTTGTAGTTTGAGTAGTAACTTCATTCTTCTGAACATCTTTCTTTATTGGAGCTCGCATCGTTCTCGTGTCTTCAGACTGATTTGTAGTTTGAGTAGTAACTTCATTCGTCTGAACATCTTTCTTTATTGGAGCTCGCATCGTTCTCGTGTCTTCAGACTGATTTGTAGTTTGAGTAGTAACTTCATTCGTCTGAACATCTTTCTTTATTGGAGCTCGCATCATTCTCGTGTCTTCATACTGATTTGTAGTTTGAGTAGTAACTTCATTCGTCTGAACATCTTTCTTTATTGGAGCTCGCATCGTTCTCGTGTCTTCAGACTGATTTGTAGTTTGAGTAGTAACTTCACTCTTCTGAACATCTTTCTTTATTGGAGCTCGCATCGTTCTCGTGTCTTCAGACTGATTTGTAGTTTGAGTAGTAACTTCATTCGTCTGAACATCTTTCTTTATTGGAGCTCGCATCGTTCTCGTGTCTTCAGACTGATTTGTAGTTTGAGTAGTAACTTCATTCTTCTGAACATCTTTCTTTATTGGAGCTCGCATCGTTCTCGTGTCTTCAGACTGATTTGTAGTTTGAGTAGTAACTTCATTCTTCTGAACATCTTTCTTTATTGGAGCTCGCATCGTTCTCGTGTCTTCAGACTGATTTGTAGTTTGAGTAGTAACTTCATTCTTCTGAACATCTTTCTTTATTGGAGCTCGCATCGTTCTCGTGTCTTCAGACTGATTTGTAGTTTGAGTAGTAACTTCATTCTTCTGAACATCTTTCTTTATTGGAGCTCGCATCGTTCTCGTGTCTTCAGACTGATTTGTAGTTTGAGTAGTAACTTCATTCTTCTGAACATCTTTCTTTATTGAAGCTCGCATCGTTCTCGTGTCTTCAGACTGATTTGTAGTTTGAGTAGTAACTTCATTCGTCTGAACATCTTTCTTTATTGGAGCTCGCATCATTCTCGTGTCTTCAGACTGATTTGTAGTTTGAGTAGTAACTTCATTCTTCTGAACATCTTTCTTTATTGGAGCTCGCATCGTTCTCGTGTCTTCAGACTGATTTGTAGTTTGAGTAGTAACTTCATTCGTCTGAACATCTTTCTTTATTGGAGCTCGCATCGTTCTCGTGTCTTCAGACTGATTTGTAGTTTGAGTAGTAACTTCATTCTTCTGAACATCTTTCTTTATTGGAGCTCGCATCGTTCTCGTGTCTTCAGACTGATTTGTAGTTTGAGTAGTAACTTCATTCTTCTGAACATCTTTCTTTATTGGAGCTCGCATCGTTCTCGTGTCTTCAGACTGATTTGTAGTTTGAGTAGTAACTTCATTCTTCTGAACATCTTTCTTTATTGGAGCTCGCATCGTTCTCGTGTCTTCAGACTGATTTGTAGTTTGAGTAGTAACTTCATTCGTCTGAACATCTTTCTTTATTGGAGCTCGCATCGTTCTCGTGTCTTCATACTGATTTGTAGTTTGAGTAGTAACTTCATTCGTCTGAACATCTTTCTTTATTGGAGCTCGCATCGTTCTCGTGTCTTCAGACTGATTTGTAGTTTGAGTAGTAACTTCACTCTTCTGAACATCTTTCTTTATTGGAGCTCGCATCGTTCTCGTGTCTTCAGACTGATTTGTAGTTTGAGTAGTAACTTCATTCGTCTGAACATCTTTCTTTATTGGAGCTCGCATCGTTCTCGTGTCTTCAGACTGATTTGTAGTTTGAGTAGTAACTTCATTCTTCTGAACATCTTTCTTTATTGGAGCTCGCATCGTTCTCGTGTCTTCAGACTGATTTGTAGTTTGAGTAGTAACTTCATTCTTCTGAACATCTTTCTTTATTGGAGCTCGCATCGTTCTCGTGTCTTCAGACTGATTTGTAGTTTGAGTAGTAACTTCATTCGTCTGAACATCTTTCTTTATTGGAGCTCGCATCGTTCTCGTGTCTTCAGACTGATTTGTAGTTTGAGTAGTAACTTCATTCTTCTGAACATCTTTCTTTATTGGAGCTCGCATCGTTCTCGTGTCTTCAGACTGATTTGTAGTTTGAGTAGTAACTTCATTCGTCTGAACATCTTTCTTTATTGGAGCTCGCATCGTTCTCGTGTCTTCAGACTGATTTGTAGTTTGAGTAGTAACTTCATTCGTCTGAACATCTTTCTTTATTGGAGCTCGCATCATTCTCGTGTCTTCAGACTGATTTGTAGTTTGAGTAGTAACTTCATTCTTCTGAACATCTTTCTTTATTGGAGCTCGCATCGTTCTCGTGTCTTCAGACTGATTTGTAGTTTGAGTAGTAACTTCATTCTTCTGAACATCTTTCTTTATTGGAGCTCGCATCGTTCTCGTGTCTTCAGACTGATTTGTAGTTTGAGTAGTAACTTCATTCTTCTGAACATCTTTCTTTATTGGAGCTCGCATCGTTCTCGTGTCTTCAGACTGATTTGTAGTTTGAGTAGTAACTTCATTCGTCTGAACATCTTTCTTTATTGGAGCTCGCATCGTTCTCGTGTCTTCAGACTGATTTGTAGTTTGAGTAGTAACTTCATTCTTCTGAACATCTTTCTTTATTGGAGCTCGCATCGTTCTCGTGTCTTCATACTGATTTGTAGTTTGAGTAGTAACTTCATTCGTCTGAACATCTTTCTTTATTGGAGCTCGCATCGTTCTCGTGTCTTCAGACTGATTTGTAGTTTGAGTAGTAACTTCATTCTTCTGAACATCTTTCTTTATTGGAGCTCGCATCGTTCTCGTGTCTTCAGACTGATTTGTAGTTTGAGTAGTAACTTCATTCGTCTGAACATCTTTCTTTATTGGAGCTCGCATCGTTCTCGTGTCTTCAGACTGATTTGTAGTTTGAGTAGTAACTTCATTCGTCTGAACATCTTTCTTTATTGGAGCTCGCATCGTTCTCGTGTCTTCAGACTGATTTGTAGTTTGAGTAGTAACTTCATTCTTCTGAACATCTTTCTTTATTGGAGCTCGCATCGTTCTCGTGTCTTCAGACTGATTTGTAGTTTGAGTAGTAACTTCATTCTTCTGAACATCTTTCTTTATTGGAGCTCGCATCGTTCTCGTGTCTTCAGACTGATTTGTAGTTTGAGTAGTAACTTCATTCGTCTGAACATCTTTCTTTATTGGAGCTCGCATCGTTCTCGTGTCTTCAGACTGATTTGTAGTTTGAGTAGTAACTTCATTCTTCTGAACATCTTTCTTTATTGGAGCTCGCATCGTTCTCGTGTCTTCAGACTGATTTGTAGTTTGAGTAGTAACTTCATTCGTCTGAACATCTTTCTTTATTGGAGCTCGCATCGTTCTCGTGTCTTCAGACTGATTTGTAGTTTGAGTAGTAACTTCATTCTTCTGAACATCTTTCTTTATTGGAGCTCGCATCGTTCTCGTGTCTTCAGACTGATTTGTAGTTTGAGTAGTAACTTCATTCTTCTGAACATCTTTCTTTATTGGAGCTCGCATCGTTCTCGTGTCTTCAGACTAATTTGTAGTTTGAGTAGTAACTTCATTCTTCTGAACATCTTTCTTTATTGGAGCTCGCATCGTTCTCGTGTCTTCAGACTGATTTGTAGTTTGAGTAGTAACTTCATTCGTCTGAACATCTTTCTTTATTGGAGCTCGCATCGTTCTCGTGTCTTCAGACTGATTTGTAGTTTGAGTAGTAACTTCATTCTTCTGAACATCTTTCTTTATTGGAGCTCGCATCGTTCTCGTGTCTTCAGACTGATTTGTAGTTTGAGTAGTAACTTCATTCTTCTGAACATCTTTCTTTATTGGAGCTCGCATCGTTCTCGTGTCTTCAGACTGATTTGTAGTTTGAGTAGTAACTTCATTCGTCTGAACATCTTTCTTTATTGGAGCTCGCATCGTTCTCGTGTCTTCAGACTGATTTGTAGTTTGAGTAGTAACTTCATTCTTCTGAACATCTTTCTTTATTGGAGCTCGCATCGTTCTCGTGTCTTCAGACTGATTTGTAGTTTGAGTAGTAACTTCATTCTTCTGAACATCTTTCTTTATTGGAGCTCGCATCGTTCTCGTGTCTTCAGACTGATTTGTAGTTTGAGTAGTAACTTCATTCTTCTGAACATCTTTCTTTATTGGAGCTCGCATCGTTCTCGTGTCTTCAGACTGATTTGTAGTTTGAGTAGTAACTTCATTCGTCTGAACATCTTTCTTTATTGGAGCTCGCATCGTTCTCGTGTCTTCAGACTGATTTGTAGTTTGAGTAGTAACTTCATTCTTCTGAACATCTTTCTTTATTGGAGCTCGCATCGTTCTCGTGTCTTCAGACTGATTTGTAGTTTGAGTAGTAACTTCATTCTTCTGAACATCTTTCTTTATTGGAGCTCGCATCGTTCTCGTGTCTTCAGACTGATTTGTAGTTTGAGTAGTAACTTCATTCGTCTGAACATCTTTCTTTATTGGAGCTCGCATCGTTCTCGTGTCTTCAGACTGATTTGTAGTTTGAGTAGTAACTTCATTCGTCTGAACATCTTTCTTTATTGGAGCTCGCATCGTTCTCGTGTCTTCAGACTGATTTGTAGTTTGAGTAGTAACTTCATTCGTCTGAACATCTTTCTTTATTGGAGCTCGCATCGTTCTCGTGTCTTCAGACTGATTTGTAGTTTGAGTAGTAACTTCATTCTTCTGAACATCTTTCTTTATTGGAGCTCGCATCGTTCTCGTGTCTTCAGACTGATTTGTAGTTTGAGTAGTAACTTCATTCGTCTGAACATCTTTCTTTATTGGAGCTCGCATCGTTCTCGTGTCTTCAGACTGATTTGTAGTTTGAGTAGTAACTTCATTCGTCTGAACATCTTTCTTTATTGGAGCTCGCATCATTCTCGTGTCTTCATACTGATTTGTAGTTTGAGTAGTAACTTCATTCGTCTGAACATCTTTCTTTATTGGAGCTCGCATCGTTCTCGTGTCTTCAGACTGATTTGTAGTTTGAGTAGTAACTTCACTCTTCTGAACATCTTTCTTTATTGGAGCTCGCATCGTTCTCGTGTCTTCAGACTGATTTGTAGTTTGAGTAGTAACTTCATTCGTCTGAACATCTTTCTTTATTGGAGCTCGCATCGTTCTCGTGTCTTCAGACTGATTTGTAGTTTGAGTAGTAACTTCATTCTTCTGAACATCTTTCTTTATTGGAGCTCGCATCGTTCTCGTGTCTTCAGACTGATTTGTAGTTTGAGTAGTAACTTCATTCTTCTGAACATCTTTCTTTATTGGAGCTCGCATCGTTCTCGTGTCTTCAGACTGATTTGTAGTTTGAGTAGTAACTTCATTCTTCTGAACATCTTTCTTTATTGGAGCTCGCATCGTTCTCGTGTCTTCAGACTGATTTGTAGTTTGAGTAGTAACTTCATTCTTCTGAACATCTTTCTTTATTGGAGCTCGCATCGTTCTCGTGTCTTCAGACTGATTTGTAGTTTGAGTAGTAACTTCATTCTTCTGAACATCTTTCTTTATTGAAGCTCGCATCGTTCTCGTGTCTTCAGACTGATTTGTAGTTTGAGTAGTAACTTCATTCGTCTGAACATCTTTCTTTATTGGAGCTCGCATCATTCTCGTGTCTTCAGACTGATTTGTAGTTTGAGTAGTAACTTCATTCTTCTGAACATCTTTCTTTATTGGAGCTCGCATCGTTCTCGTGTCTTCAGACTGATTTGTAGTTTGAGTAGTAACTTCATTCGTCTGAACATCTTTCTTTATTGGAGCTCGCATCGTTCTCGTGTCTTCAGACTGATTTGTAGTTTGAGTAGTAACTTCATTCTTCTGAACATCTTTCTTTATTGGAGCTCGCATCGTTCTCGTGTCTTCAGACTGATTTGTAGTTTGAGTAGTAACTTCATTCTTCTGAACATCTTTCTTTATTGGAGCTCGCATCGTTCTCGTGTCTTCAGACTGATTTGTAGTTTGAGTAGTAACTTCATTCTTCTGAACATCTTTCTTTATTGGAGCTCGCATCGTTCTCGTGTCTTCAGACTGATTTGTAGTTTGAGTAGTAACTTCATTCGTCTGAACATCTTTCTTTATTGGAGCTCGCATCGTTCTCGTGTCTTCAGACTGATTTGTAGTTTGAGTAGTAACTTCATTCTTCTGAACATCTTTCTTTATTGGAGCTCGCATCGTTCTCGTGTCTTCAGACTGATTTGTAGTTTGAGTAGTAACTTCATTCTTCTGAACATCTTTCTTTATTGGAGCTCGCATCGTTCTCGTGTCTTCAGACTGATTTGTAGTTTGAGTAGTAACTTCATTCGTCTGAACATCTTTCTTTATTGGAGCTCGCATCATTCTCGTGTCTTCAGACTGATTTGTAGTTTGAGTAGTAACTTCATTCGTCTGAACATCTTTCTTTATTGGAGCTCGCATCGTTCTCGTGTCTTCAGACTGATTTGTAGTTTGAGTAGTAACTTCATTCTTCTGAACATCTTTCTTTATTGGAGCTCGCATCGTTCTCGTGTCTTCAGACTGATTTGTAGTTTGAGTAGTAACTTCATTCTTCTGAACATCTTTCTTTATTGGAGCTCGCATCGTTCTCGTGTCTTCAGACTGATTTGTAGTTTGAGTAGTAACTTCATTCTTCTGAACATCTTTCTTTATTGGAGCTCGCATCGTTCTCGTGTCTTCAGACTGATTTGTAGTTTGAGTAGTAACTTCATTCTTCTGAACATCTTTCTTTATTGGAGCTCGCATCGTTCTCGTGTCTTCAGACTGATTTGTAGTTTGAGTAGTAACTTCATTCGTCTGAACATCTTTCTTTATTGGAGCTCGCATCGTTCTCGTGTCTTCAGACTGATTTGTAGTTTGAGTAGTAACTTCATTCGTCTGAACATCTTTCTTTATTGGAGCTCGCATCGTTCTCGTGTCTTCAGACTGATTTGTAGTTTGAGTAGTAACTTCATTCTTCTGAACATCTTTCTTTATTGGAGCTCGCATCGTTCTCGTGTCTTCAGACTGATTTGTAGTTTGAGTAGTAACTTCATTCTTCTGAACATCTTTCTTTATTGGAGCTCGCATCGTTCTCGTGTCTTCAGACTGATTTGTAGTTTGAGTAGTAACTTCATTCTTCTGAACATCTTTCTTTATTGGAGCTCGCATCGTTCTCGTGTCTTCAGACTGATTTGTAGTTTGAGTAGTAACTTCATTCTTCTGAACATCTTTCCTTATTGGAGCTCGCATCGTTCTCGTGTCTTCAGACTGATTTGTAGTTTGAGTAGTAACTTCATTCTTCTGAACATCTTTCTTTATTGAAGCTCGCATCGTTCTCGTGTCTTCAGACTGATTTGTAGTTTGAGTAGTAACTTCATTCGTCTGAACATCTTTCTTTATTGGAGCTCGCATCGTTCTCGTGTCTTCAGACTGATTTGTAGTTTGAGTAGTAACTTCATTCGTCTGAACATCTTTCTTTATTGGAGCTCGCATCGTTCTCGTGTCTTCAGACTGATTTGTAGTTTGAGTAGTAACTTCATTCGTCTGAACATCTTTCTTTATTGGAGCTCGCATCGTTCTCGTGTCTTCAGACTGATTTGTAGTTTGAGTAGTAACTTCATTCTTCTGAACATCTTTCTTTATTGGAGCTCGCATCGTTCTCGTGTCTTCAGACTGATTTGTAGTTTGAGTAGTAACTTCATTCGTCTGAACATCTTTCTTTATTGGAGCTCGCATCATTCTCGTGTCTTCAGACTGATTTGTAGTTTGAGTAGTAACTTCATTCTTCTGAACATCTTTCTTTATTGGAGCTCGCATCGTTCTCGTGTCTTCAGACTGATTTGTAGTTTGAGTAGTAACTTCATTCGTCTGAACATCTTTCTTTATTGGAGCTCGCATCGTTCTCGTGTCTTCAGACTGATTTGTAGTTTGAGTAGTAACTTCATTCGTCTGAACATCTTTCTTTATTGGAGCTCGCATCGTTCTCGTGTCTTCAGACTGATTTGTAGTTTGAGTAGTAACTTCATTCGTCTGAACATCTTTCTTTATTGGAGCTCGCATCGTTCTCGTGTCTTCAGACTGATTTGTAGTTTGAGTAGTAACTTCATTCTTCTGAACATCTTTCTTTATTGGAGCTCGCATCGTTCTCGTGTCTTCAGACTGATTTGTAGTTTGAGTAGTAACTTCATTCTTCTGAACATCTTTCTTTATTGGAGCTCGCATCGTTCTCGTGTCTTCAGACTGATTTGTAGTTTGAGTAGTAACTTCATTCGTCTGAACATCTTTCTTTATTGGAGCTCGCATCGTTCTCGTGTCTTCAGACTGATTTGTAGTTTGAGTAGTAACTTCATTCTTCTGAACATCTTTCTTTATTGGAGCTCGCATCGTTCTCGTGTCTTCAGACTGATTTGTAGTTTGAGTAGTAACTTCATTCTTCTGAACATCTTTCTTTATTGGAGCTCGCATCGTTCTCGTGTCTTCAGACTGATTTGTAGTTTGAGTAGTAACTTCATTCTTCTGAACATCTTTCTTTATTGGAGCTCGCATCGTTCTCGTGTCTTCAGACTGATTTGTAGTTTGAGTAGTAACTTCATTCTTCTGAACATCTTTCTTTATTGGAGCTCGCATCGTTCTCGTGTCTTCAGACTGATTTGTAGTTTGAGTAGTAACTTCATTCTTCTGAACATCTTTCTTTATTGGAGCTCGCATCGTTCTCGTGTCTTCAGACTGATTTGTAGTTTGAGTAGTAACTTCATTCTTCTGAACATCTTTCTTTATTGGAGCTCGCATCGTTCTCGTGTCTTCAGACTGATTTGTAGTTTGAGTAGTAACTTCATTCTTCTGAACATCTTTCTTTATTGGAGCTCGCATCGTTCTCGTGTCTTCAGACTGATTTGTAGTTTGAGTAGTAACTTCATTCTTCTGAACATCTTTCTTTATTGGAGCTCGCATCGTTCTCGTGTCTTCAGACTGATTTGTAGTTTGAGTAGTAACTTCATTCGTCTGAACATCTTTCTTTATTGGAGCTCGCATCGTTCTCGTGTCTTCAGACTGATTTGTAGTTTGAGTAGTAACTTCATTCGTCTGAACATCTTTCTTTATTGGAGCTCGCATCGTTCTCGTGTCTTCAGACTGATTTGTAGTTTGAGTAGTAACTTCATTCGTCTGAACATCTTTCTTTATTGGAGCTCGCATCGTTCTCGTGTCTTCAGACTGATTTGTAGTTTGAGTAGTAACTTCATTCGTCTGAACATCTTTCTTTATTGGAGCTCGCATCGTTCTCGTGTCTTCAGACTGATTTGTAGTTTGAGTAGTAACTTCATTCTTCTGAACATCTTTCTTTATTGGAGCTCGCATCGTTCTCGTGTCTTCAGACTGATTTGTAGTTTGAGTAGTAACTTCATTCTTCTGAACATCTTTCTTTATTGGAGCTCGCATCGTTCTCGTGTCTTCAGACTGATTTGTAGTTTGAGTAGTAACTTCATTCTTCTGAACATCTTTCTTTATTGGAGCTCGCATCGTTCTCGTGTCTTCAGACTGATTTGTAGTTTGAGTAGTAACTTCATTCGTCTGAACATCTTTCTTTATTGGAGCTCGCATCGTTCTCGTGTCTTCAGACTGATTTGTAGTTTGAGCAGTAACTTCATTCTTCTGAACATCTTTCTTTATTGGAGCTCGCATCGTTCTCGTGTCTTCAGACTGATTTGTAGTTTGAGTAGTAACTTCATTCGTCTGAACATCTTTCTTTATTGGAGCTCGCATCGTTCTCGTGTCTTCAGACTGATTTGTAGTTTGAGTAGTAACTTCATTCTTCTGAACATCTTTCTTTATTGGAGCTCGCATCGTTCTCGTGTCTTCAGACTGATTTGTAGTTTGAGTAGTAACTTCATTCTTCTGAACATCTTTCTTTATTGGAGCTCGCATCGTTCTCGTGTCTTCAGACTGATTTGTAGTTTGAGTAGTAACTTCATTCTTCTGAACATCTTTCTTTATTGGAGCTCGCATCGTTCTCGTGTCTTCAGACTGATTTGTAGTTTGAGTAGTAACTTCATTCTTCTGAACATCTTTCTTTATTGGAGCTCGCATCGTTCTCGTGTCTTCAGACTGATTTGTAGTTTGAGTAGTAACTTCATTCTTCTGAACATCTTTCTTTATTGGAGCTCGCATCGTTCTCGTGTCTTCAGACTGATTTGTAGTTTGAGTAGTAACTTCATTCTTCTGAACATCTTTCTTTATTGGAGCTCGCATCGTTCTCGTGTCTTCAGACTGATTTGTAGTTTGAGTAGTAACTTCATTCGTCTGAACATCTTTCTTTATTGGAGCTCGCATCGTTCTCGTGTCTTCAGACTGATTTGTAGTTTGAGTAGTAACTTCATTCTTCTGAACATCTTTCTTTATTGGAGCTCGCATCGTTCTCGTGTCTTCAGACTGATTTGTAGTTTGAGTAGTAACTTCATTCGTCTGAACATCTTTCTTTATTGGAGCTCGCATCGTTCTCGTGTCTTCAGACTGATTTGTAGTTTGAGTAGTAACTTCATTCTTCTGAACATCTTTCTTTATTGGAGCTCGCATCGTTCTCGTGTCTTCAGACTGATTTGTAGTTTGAGTAGTAACTTCATTCTTCTGAACATCTTTCTTTATTGGAGCTCGCATCGTTCTCGTGTCTTCAGACTGATTTGTAGTTTGAGTAGTAACTTCATTCTTCTGAACATCTTTCTTTATTGGAGCTCGCATCGTTCTCGTGTCTTCAGACTGATTTGTAGTTTGAGTAGTAACTTCATTCTTCTGAACATCTTTCTTTATTGGAGCTCGCATCGTTCTCGTGTCTTCAGACTGATTTGTAGTTTGAGTAGTAACTTCATTCTTCTGAACATCTTTCTTTATTGGAGCTCGCATCGTTCTCGTGTCTTCAGACTGATTTGTAGTTTGAGTAGTAACTTCATTCGTCTGAACATCTTTCTTTATTGGAGCTCGCATCGTTCTCGTGTCTTCAGACTGATTTGTAGTTTGAGTAGTAACTTCATTCTTCTGAACATCTTTCTTTATTGGAGCTCGCATCGTTCTCGTGTCTTCAGACTAATTTGTAGTTTGAGTAGTAACTTCATTCTTCTGAACATCTTTCTTTATTGGAGCTCGCATCGTTCTCGTGTCTTCAGACTGATTTGTAGTTTGAGTAGTAACTTCATTCTTCTGAACATCTTTCTTTATTGGAGTTCGCATCGTTCTCGTGTCTTCAGACTGATTTGTAGTTTGAGTAGTAACTTCATTCGTCTGAACATCTTTCTTTATTGGAGCTCGCATCGTTCTCGTGTCTTCAGACTGATTTGTAGTTTGAGTAGTAACTTCATTCTTCTGAACATCTTTCTTTATTGGAGCTCGCATCGTTCTCGTGTCTTCAGACTGATTTGTAGTTTGAGTAGTAACTTCATTCTTCTGAACATCTTTCTTTATTGGAGCTCGCATCGTTCTCGTGTCTTCAGACTGATTTGTAGTTTGAGTAGTAACTTCATTCTTCTGAACATCTTTCTTTATTGGAGCTCGCATCGTTCTCGTGTCTTCAGACTGATTTGTAGTTTGAGTAGTAACTTCATTCTTCTGAACATCTTTCTTTATTGGAGCTCGCATCGTTCTCGTGTCTTCAGACTGATTTGTAGTTTGAGTAGTAACTTCATTCTTCTGAACATCTTTCCTTATTGGAGCTCGCATCGTTCTCGTGTCTTCAGACTGATTTGTAGTTTGAGTAGTAACTTCATTCGTCTGAACATCTTTCTTTATTGGAGCTCGCATCGTTCTCGTGTCTTCAGACTGATTTGTAGTTTGAGTAGTAACTTCATTCGTCTGAACATCTTTCTTTATTGGAGCTCGCATCGTTCTCGTGTCTTCAGACTGATTTGTAGTTTGAGTAGTAACTTCATTCTTCTGAACATCTTTCTTTATTGGAGCTCGCATCGTTCTCGTGTCTTCAGACTGATTTGTAGTTTGAGTAGTAACTTCATTCGTCTGAACATCTTTCTTTATTGGAGCTCGCATCGTTCTCGTGTCTTCAGACTGATTTGTAGTTTGAGTAGTAACTTCATTCTTCTGAACATCTTTCTTTATTGGAGCTCGCATCGTTCTCGTGTCTTCAGACTGATTTGTAGTTTGAGTAGTAACTTCATTCTTCTGAACATCTTTCTTTATTGGAGCTCGCATCGTTCTCGTGTCTTCAGACTGATTTGTAGTTTGAGTAGTAACTTCATTCGTCTGAACATCTTTCTTTATTGGAGCTCGCATCGTTCTCGTGTCTTCAGACTGATTTGTAGTTTGAGTAGTAACTTCATTCGTCTGAACATCTTTCTTTATTGGAGCTCGCATCGTTCTCGTGTCTTCAGACTGATTTGTAGTTTGAGTAGTAACTTCATTCGTCTGAACATCTTTCTTTATTGGAGCTCGCATCGTTCTCGTGTCTTCAGACTGATTTGTAGTTTGAGTAGTAACTTCATTCTTCTGAACATCTTTCTTTATTGGAGCTCGCATCGTTCTCGTGTCTTCAGACTGATTTGTAGTTTGAGTAGTAACTTCATTCTTCTGAACATCTTTCTTTATTGGAGCTCGCATCGTTCTCGTGTCTTCAGACTGATTTGTAGTTTGAGTAGTAACTTCATTCGTCTGAACATCTTTCTTTATTGGAGCTCGCATCATTCTCGTGTCTTCAGACTGATTTGTAGTTTGAGTAGTAACTTCATTCTTCTGAACATCTTTCTTTATTGGAGCTCGCATCGTTCTCGTGTCTTCAGACTGATTTGTAGTTTGAGTAGTAACTTCATTCTTCTGAACATCTTTCTTTATTGGAGCTCGCATCGTTCTCGTGTCTTCAGACTGATTTGTAGTTTGAGTAGTAACTTCATTCGTCTGAACATCTTTCTTTATTGGAGCTCGCATCGTTCTCGTGTCTTCAGACTGATTTGTAGTTTGAGTAGTAACTTCATTCGTCTGAACATCTTTCTTTATTGGAGCTCGCATCGTTCTCGTGTCTTCAGACTGATTTGTAGTTTGAGTAGTAACTTCATTCGTCTGAACATCTTTCTTTATTGGAGCTCGCATCGTTCTCGTGTCTTCAGACTGATTTGTAGTTTGAGTAGTAACTTCATTCTTCTGAACATCTTTCTTTATTGGAGCTCGCATCGTTCTCGTGTCTTCAGACTGATTTGTAGTTTGAGTAGTAACTTCACTCTTCTGAACATCTTTCTTTATTGGAGCTCGCATCGTTCTCGTGTCTTCAGACTGATTTGTAGTTTGAGTAGTAACTTCATTCTTCTGAACATCTTTCTTTATTGGAGCTCGCATCGTTCTCGTGTCTTCAGACTGATTTGTAGTTTGAGTAGTAACTTCATTCGTCTGAACATCTTTCTTTATTGGAGCTCGCATCGTTCTCGTGTCTTCAGACTGATTTGTAGTTTGAGTAGTAACTTCATTCTTCTGAACATCTTTCTTTATTGGAGCTCGCATCGTTCTCGTGTCTTCAGACTGATTTGTAGTTTGAGTAGTAACTTCATTCTTCTGAACATCTTTCTTTATTGGAGCTCGCATCGTTCTCGTGTCTTCAGACTGATTTGTAGTTTGAGTAGTAACTTCATTCGTCTGAACATCTTTCTTTATTGGAGCTCGCATCGTTCTCGTGTCTTCAGACTGATTTGTAGTTTGAGTAGTAACTTCATTCGTCTGAACATCTTTCTTTATTGGAGCTCGCATCGTTCTCGTGTCTTCAGACTGATTTGTAGTTTGAGTAGTAACTTCATTCTTCTGAACATCTTTCTTTATTGGAGCTGGCATCGTTCTCGTGTCTTCAGACTGATTTGTAGTTTGAGTAGTAACTTCATTCTTCTGAACATCTTTCTTTATTGGAGCTCGCATCGTTCTCGTGTCTTCAGACTGATTTGTAGTTTGAGTAGTAACTTCATTCTTCTGAACATCTTTCTTTATTGGAGCTCGCATCGTTCTCGTGTCTTCAGACTGATTTGTAGTTTGAGTAGTAACTTCATTCTTCTGAACATCTTTCTTTATTGGAGCTCGCATCGTTCTCGTGTCTTCAGACTGATTTGTAGTTTGAGTAGTAACTTCATTCTTCTGAACATCTTTCTTTATTGGAGCTCGCATCGTTCTCGTGTCTTCAGACTGATTTG